>QNTS01001557.1:301675-313552 GCA_003317085.1 Hucho hucho | reverse complement strand
ACATTCCCAGTGGGTCAGAAGTTTACATACACTGAATTAGTACTTGGTAGCATTGCCTTTAAATTGTTTAACTTGGGTCAAACATTTCGGGTAGCCTTCCACAAGCTTCCCACAATAAGTTGGGTGAATTTTGGCCCATTCCTCCTGACAGAGCTGATGTAACTGAGTCAGGTTTGTAGGCCTCCTTGCTCGCACACGCTTTTTCAGTTCTGCCCACAGATTTTCTATGGGATTGAGGTCAGGACTTTGTGATGGCCACTCCAATACCTTGACTTTGTTGTCCATAAGCCATTTTGCAACAACTTTGGAAGTATGCTTGAGGTCATTGTCCATTTGGAAGACCCAAGCTTTAACTTCCTGACTGATGTCTTGAGATGTTGCTTCAATATATCCACATAATTTTCCTTCCTCATGATGCCATCTATTTTGTGAAGTGCACCAGTCCCTCCTGCAGCAAAGCACCCCCACAACATGATGCTGCCAACCCCATGCTTCACGGTTGGGATGGTGTTCTTCAGCTTGCAAGCCTCACCCTTTTTCCTCTAAACATAACGATGGTCATTATGGCCAAACAGTTCTATTTTTGTTTCATCAGACCAGAGGACATTTCTCCAAAAAGTACGATCTTTGTCCCCATGTGCAGTTGCAAACCGTAGTCTGGCTTTTTTAATGGTGGTTTTGGAGCAGTGGCTTCTTCCTTGCTGTGCAGCCTTTCAGGTTATGTCAATAAAGGACTCGTTTTACTGTGGATATAGATACTTTTGTTCCTGTTTCCTCCAGCATCTTCACAAGGTCATTTGCTGTTGTTCTGGGATTGATTTGTACTTTTCGCACCAAAGTACGTTCATCTCTAGGAGACAGAACACGTCTCCTTCCTGAGCGGTATGACAGCTGCATGGTCCCATGGTGTTTATACTTGCGTACTATTGTTTGTACAGATGAACGTGGTCCTCTCCCAAGGATGAACCAGACTTGTGGAGGTCTACAATTTATTTTCTGAGATCTTGGCTGATTTCTTTAGATTTTTCCATGATGTCAAGCAAAGAGGCACTGCGTTTGAAGGTAGGCCTTGAAACACATCCACAGGTACACAACCAATTGACTCAAATGATGTCAATTAGCCTATCAGAAGCTTCTAAAGCCATTACATAATTTCCTGGAATTTTCCAAGCTGTTTAAAGGCAGTGTCAACTTAGTGTATGTAAACTTCTGACCCACTAGTTTGTTAACAAGAAATTTGTGGAGCGGTTGAAAAACAAGTTTTAATGACTGCAACCTAAGTGTATGTAAACTTCTGACTTCAACTGTATACATTAATTTTGTTGATGGGCATTTCCTTAACTCTCGCATTTGGTAAGGGTTTTCTCAGTTCACAGAGCAGTTCAAAACATCTGTCTCCAATGAATCAATTTACAAATTCAATTCAAGCTGCAATTAAAGAGTTGATTCAAAATAATTTATTCCAAATAGGGGATTAGGGACATTATCTTAAGATCTGAATCAAATAGCCAATATAATAGAGGTTTTGGTGAGTCGCTCTTTTCAGGTCCATTTGCTGCTTGCCTTCTCTCACCTTTCCAACAAATTCTGGGGCCAGAGCTTCTAGCCGGTCCTTGAGCACTTTATATTCACCACTCCCCCTGTTGATGAAGAGCAGGAGGTGCGCCTTCACCTCTGACTGATACAGACCCACTGCTGTCTGAGAGAAAGAGACAGAGACAAAGAGAAAGACAGAGGTAATTTGTAATTTTTATTAGGATCCCCATTAGCTAACACCGTAACGCTAGCTAATCTTCCTGGGGTCCAACACCAATTAAAAAGACATTACAAACAACCACAAATCAACAAGTAGACAATACAGACAATTAAAATACATTTAACATTCAGTTGATGCTTTCTATTTCCTGTCCGTTCGTATGGTCTATCGCATTAGATGTTCTTTAAAAAATTATTGAAGGTGGATTTACTTTTTGCCTGAGAAATATGGATTGGTAAAGAATTCCATTCAGCTATGGCTCTATATAAAACTGTAGATTTAAGGCGATTTGTCCTTGGCTTGGGTTGTCTTAGCTGACCTGAATTTGCCTGTCTGGTTTGGTGGTTATGCGTGTTGCTAGTATGTACTAACTGGACAGATTTTTTTTAAATATAATATTCCTAAAGAAAATCAGAAGACTGGATAGTAATTTGTTTTGAACGTGAAGCCATGAGAGATTCTGATGCATTAGGATAATATTCATACGGATAGAGCAATGAAGAGTTAATCTGGCAGCCCTGTTTTGAGCCATTTTTTTTTTTTGTTTTTTTTTTTTTTTTTATCTTTCTTTGCTGCAGATGACCATATAACTGGACAGTACTCTAAGTGTGATAGGCCCAGGGATTGAATCACCTGATTCAGTTTGCTAGATGTTACGTACTCTGAAAACGTTTCTTGTAACAGAAATTCCCTTACCCGTCTTAATATTATCTATGTGTTCTGACCATGATAAAGCTGCGTCTAACATGCCTAGTAGTTTTTGTTCACTTGCTCTACATGCGTTCTATTCATCAACAAATTCAATTGGGGATCATCAGCAAGCATATATCTTGAACCAAATACAATACATTTCATTTTAGAAATGTTCAACACCAATTTGTTCATATCAACCCACTCAGACACCATTCTTAGTTCACTGCTCCAGTACATCTGTTAGCTCATTACATTCTGATGCTGCACTATACATTGTAGAGTCATCAGCATACATGGCCACTCTTGCTTTGTTCGTTACTGAAGGTAAATCATTAGTAAAGATAGATTAGAGAAGTGGGCCTAGGCAACTTCCTTGAGGAACACCACAGTGTACATCTTTACTGAACACTTTTTGCCTGCTCCTGGATAGAGCTCTTTCCATCCAGGATAGAGCTGCAGACTTAAAACCATAACATTTGAGTTTACCTAGTAACAGTTCATGATCAATTACATCTAGCAACACTGCACCAACTTATTTCCTGTCATCCATACTCTTTAACCAATCATCATCATTTGTGCTAAGGTCATACTCATAGAATTCCCTTTGTATGCATGCTGGAAAGCAGTTATCAGACCATTACATGAGAAATAATCATTGATTTGTACAGATACAATTGTTTCCAATAATTTACTTAACACAGGCAGCAAGCTTACAGGATGACTATTAGGACCAGTGAATGCAGATTTCTTTATCCTTAGGTAGTGGAATAACCTTTGACTCTTTCCAGACTTCTGGGCACACCCCATACATCAAGCACTTATAAAAAATATGAGAGATTGTGGTAGATATTTGGTAAACTGCAACTCTAAGCAATTTGGCGTCAAGATTATCTGTACCAGGTAACTTATCATCCGAAAAACACAGCATCCTTTCTACCGCTTCCCTTTCTACTTGATGAAATTCAAACATGCATTGCCTCTCCTTCATGATACAATCTTTTAAAAGGGTATATGTCATGGAGCCATCATTTGGAATCATAGCATTCCTCAACGTTCCACTTTGCCTGTAAAACATTCATTAAAGTAGTTTGCGATGTCATGTGGTTTTGTAATAAATATACCCTCTTTTGTAACAGATATACCCTGATATATACCCTAAACAAAAGAGGCGGACATGTTCAAATTCCTACCCATAGTGTCCAACGGTCCACAGTTTTTTTGCCCATCACCCTTTACTTCATCAATTTTGTGCTGATAGATTCCCTCCTTTTTGTTTAGCTTGGTCGCAAGATTTCTTAATTTACAATAACTTTGCTTATCAAACAGAGTGCCGGATTTAACTGCTACGTTTTTGCCTTGATGTTGGTCGACTAGGCCTGGCTTGCAGCCAGCATCCAAGGTGTTCGATAGGGTTGAGGTTAAGGCTCTGTGCAGGACAGTCAAGTTCTTTAAACAGTTTCTGTATGGACCTCGCTGTGTGCGCGGGGACATTTCCGATTTCAGTATGACAAGGTCCTTACCAACTGTTGCCACAAAGTTGGAAGCACTGAATTGTCTAGAATGTTATTGTACGCTGTAGCGTTGATTTCCCTTCACTGGAACTAAGGGGCCTAGCCTTAACCAAAAACAGCCCCAGACCATTCACCAAACTTTAGATGGCACTATGCAGTCGGGCAGGTAGCATTCTCCTGGCATCCACGAAACCCAAATTCGTCCTGCCAGATTAGAAATGGGTTCTCTGGAGAGAACCACTCATTGTGCGATTGTCCAAAAATCACTGAGCTTTAAACCACTCCTGCAGACAAGTGGAATTGCACATATTATAGGCTTGTGCGCAGCTATTCATTCAAGGAACACACATTTCATGAAGCTCCTGAACAGTTCTGGTGCTGACGATGCTTCCAGAGGAAGCTTGGAACTAAGTGTTGCAGAGGACGGACGATTATACGTTACAGCACTGTTCTGAGATTGTGTGGCCTATCACATTAACAGGATTTATTTGACCGGGGTTGCTTTAGCAGGGTGGAAATTTGACAAACTGACTTGGAAAGGTGTCATCCTATGACTGTGCCACATTTAAAGTCACAGCTTTTCAGTAAGGCCATTCTACTGCCAATGTTTGAATATGGAGATAGTATGGCTGGGTGCTCGATTTTATGCGCGTCAGCAACGGGTGTGGCCGAAATGCCAAATTAAGTAATTTGAAGGGGTGTCAACATACTAAAGTATGAACATAAGGAAGGTCTGACATTTCACCACTTGACAACACTAATGTAGAGCCAATCTTTGAATTTTAACAACCAGTAGCAAAGGTAAAAACCACATTTGAAAGCTGAACCACATTCCCTTTTACTACAAACTGTACTGGCAACCCACACCATCTGTTTGAAATCAGCAAGCACAAGAGTACCGTCAGTATTGCAAAGAAACTCGATATTGGAAAGTAAAATTGTTTTGTTCAGTCATGCAAGAGCACTGGCAACTTCCTGGTGAAAACAAAAGCATGACAGAAACCTGAAAGAAATCAGAACAGTGTCAGCAACAGAATCTTAGGTCATCAATTTAACAAAAAATCTCCATCAGCTTCTAAAGGGTTGAATTCACCATTAGATTTTCCTGTTGGCAGATACATGGTTAGTAAAAAGGACTTCAAATTCAGAAAGCAAAGTTAAAATCAGATTAAAGTTGTACGTTACCTTGCAGGATCCTTCACTAGTGGTGGGTCTGGGTATGTGCTTTGTTCAAAGATGCCACCATCGCTGTCATTGGGAGCATTTCCACTGTCAACAGGAGTAACATTCCCAGGAGTGTAGCGGGTTTGGGAGAGGACAGTTTTGCCATTCTCGTAGTGTGATTTGGAACTGTAGGAATGGATTGGGACAGACTATTCAAATACGCTAGTCTGAGAGCTACTAGAGGCGCCATCTTCAGTGCTTTCGTTGTGCTTCTGCTGAGACATTGGGGCCAGTTGTTGCTGGGGCATTTGGGCTACATGCCATAATTGCTGAGGAATGGGGTTTGGTTGCTGCTGGGGCATTTGCGCTGGATACCTCACTTGCTGAGGTTCGGCAGCCGGTTCCTTCTGCTCCTGGGGTTCGGCGGCCAGTTCCTGGGGAAATTGAGCTGGATGCCACACAAGCGGAGGCTGCTGGGGAATGGAGGCCTGTTGCCTCTGTGGCATGGAGGCCAGATGCTTTTGCTGCGGGAGCATTTTATCTCGATACCACACTTGCTGGGGCATGGCATTTGGTTGCTTCTGCTGCAGGGGAATTTGAGCTGGATGCCACGCTTGCTGGGGCGTGGTGGATGGTTGCTTCTGCTGCATTTGAGCTGGATGCCACACTTGCTGGGGCACAGCGGTCGGTTGCTTCTGCTGCATTTGAGCTGGATGCCACACTTGCTGGGGCACAGCGGTCGGTTGCTTCTGCTGCATTTGAGCTGGACGCCACACTTGCTGGGGCACGGTTGTCAGTTGCCTCTGCTGCGGAGGTTCAGCGGCCGGCTGTTTCTGCTGCAGGGGCGTCGGAGCTGGATGCCACACTTGCTGGTTCATGGCAGTCAGTTGGTTCCACTTCGGAGGTTCAGTGGCTGGTTGATTCAGGGGATTTGAGCTGGATACCACACTTGAGGTTGCTGGGGCATGGCAGCCAGATGTTTGTTGGGCTTGTATTTGAGCGGTTGGAGACTTAAAATTGCCATATCCTTAGTGATCCTGCATAGAGCCATGCTGCATTAAAATCCAGTGCGGGAGACCAATCACCAAGGTAATAAAATAACAGCCTTTGAAGGTTGTGAAACTACGTAGCTGTTATTTGAAATGAACTCACCTTCTGATGTAGAAAACGTTATCCCTCCAATTAGCAGGCAACAAACCCAAGAAACCCTTAAGAACAAAAGAAAGTCTGTTATAAACATAGCTACCTGTAACACCTGAAGGACAAGGGGAAACAAACTAGATCAATACATACCTGAAAGTGATTCCAATCATCACAGCCATTTTGCCCTCAAAACCTCACCAGTATTCCAACCTAATGGTAGGCATATGTCCTACCAGAATACCCCTTTCACTATATTTGCCAGACTTTTTGGTTGCTCCTTTTAAAGGAATCCCAGACCCTTCTAATGTTGTTGGCTAATTAAGGACAGCTGTCAGCCACTGAACTACATTCAATTTCTATTTCCAAATTGAACCCTAAATCCTACACCCTGGCCTAAACACTTCTATGAATCAGAAATGATTGAATAGGTATAAGCAATATGGCCACAATTGCATCCAGCCTATCAGAAGGCAAGGTGAAGCAATTAACATATTGCTTTACCCTATCTGATTGTTTCAAATGCCCATAAGTGACTAAGTGGTAGGTGTAGGGTCTAGGGGTTGATTTGGAATGCAGAAATTTACTCAGGTGTGGTTGATTCTCTAATTGAGTTCCTGACAGGTTTGACAGCCCTTACCTAAAAGCACGTGGCAAACTCATTACACAGAGGGCCGAGTGTTTGCGGGTTTTCGCTCCTTCCTTGTACTTGATTGCTAAATTAAGGCCACTAATTACTCCCCTCACCTACAGTAGTTGTCTAGGTCTTAAATGAAAGGAAAAAACAAAAACCTGCAGACACTCGGACCTCCATGGAATTAGTTTGACGCCCCTGCTCTAAAGTAGGAAACACATTTTGTCTTGGCACTTCATTAAAAGGTTTAAATTATTGCTTGTACAAAATTAACTTGGTTCATTTGAAGATTAGAGGCTAAATGAGCAGTTATGCACCATTATTTTACACATGTTTCATTCAGCATAGCAACAGTAGATGGTTAACTTGTTTCAGTTGCACATAGTGCAACATCTTGGACAAATTCTCTATTCAGACAGACACCAATTAAACACTCACATTATGCAAGCACACCACACATATGCTTTGATGATCTGAGTCTTTAATTTTTCAGGGGCAAACATACAGTAAGGGCTCGTTTGAGTGGTAAGGCTAAAGCAACTGACTGTAGACCAAAGTCAAGAAGTCAAGTCAGGAGAGGTGCATCCACGACAACCAAAAGTCGGATACTAATGTTGTTTTCCAACAGCAAGGCTCAGCTCACCATGGCAGTGTTGCCATTGTTTATAAAAGGTTTTCTTTATAATGTAAAAAAAAAAACGTCTTCAACACCCACTCACATACTGAAATAATTTGTGTACGTAATACAATCAATAAATGAGAGAGAGCCTCAATTACATCATTAATTTATGCACTGTAGGCTACACATAAATTTTAGCGAGTTGGTTCCTGTTTCAGTCATGTTTTTGGTCACATTTGCATGGGTCAAACAAAAACATGAATGATTGGTTGACAATAGAGCCGCCCACAATGCAGGTGATGGATGCAGGAGGAAGTTGGTGAAGAGCAACTGCAGAAACTTAGAGTCAAATCTTCATGACCTTTGATCACATGATTTTTGTCAAGTTCATGCAGTCGACATATAGACTCACGTCGGAAATGTTTTAGCCCCAGAATGCAACACACTTTGAAAAGAGGTGACCAACAATTGTCACCGACTTGACAACAGTGATCCCCTAGAAGGTGCCCACTATCTCCATAAAATGTCTCCCTCGTGGATGAAATCAAATGAAAACAAACCATCACATTCCCTCTGATCGTCTACCCTCTTTTGTGCACTAATTTTTTCCAATGTTGTCTCAACTTTGATTGCAGTACACATTTACAAACACAGACACTCAAATGCAACTGTTTAGATACTGTAGCTATGCATATATCTCCAGACCTTTTAAACTCAACACCTGCCAAATAGTGTTTTCCCTATTTCGTCTGATGTTTCCACTTGGCACTCCATCCCTACTAATTATCCTTGATTCCAAGTCTTTGCCTTGAAAATTCCCATCCACTTTTTAAGGAATTTATTTGGATCACCCGTTAAACTTTTCTCTCTCTTTGGAGTGTGTTGTTTTCTTCTCTTGTTTCTTTCAGCACAGCAGGCAGACAATCTGTTCTTTTTTTTGGTATTTTATATTCACCCCAAGTGCTCCAATCCTTCTTTACTTTATTGTACGGCCCTTAATGTCTGGAAATCTGCACTCACTCCCCTCTTCCACAGCTGTAGGCTGGCCTACAGTGACTGGGTCTTTCATGTACAGTTGAAGTCGGAGGTTTACATACACTTAGGTTGGAGTCATTAAAACTCGTTTTTCAACCACTCCACAAAGTTTTGGCAAGTCGGTTAGGACATCTACCAACAATTGTTTACAGACAGATTATTTCACTTATAATTCACTGTTACAGTGGGTCAGACGTTTACATACACTAAGTTGACTGTGCCTTTAAACAGCTTGGAAAGTTCCAGAAAATGATGTCATGGCATTAGAAGCTTCTGATAGGCTAATTGACATCATTTGAGTCAATTGGAGGTGTTACCTGTGGATGTATTTCAAGGCCTACCTTCAAACTCAGTGCCTCTTTGCTTGACATCATGGGAAAATCAAAAGAAATCAGCCAAGATCTCAGAAAAAAATTGTAGACCTCCACAAGTCTGGTTCATCATTGGGAGCAATTTCCAAACACCTGAAGGTACCACGTTCATCTGTACAAACAATAGATCGCAAGTATGAACACCATGGGACTTTGGTGCGAAAAGTGCAACTCAATCCCAGAACAACAGAAAAGGACCTTGTGAAGATGCTGGAGGAAACAGGTACAAAAGTATCTATATCCACAGTAAAATGAGTCCTATATCGACATAACCTGAAAGGCCGCTCAGCAAAGAAGAAGCTACTGCTCCAAAATCGCCATAGAAAAGCCAGACTACGGTTTGCAACTGCACATGGGGACAAAGATTGTACTTTTTGGAGAAATGTCCTCTGGTCTGATGAAATAAAAATAGAACTGTTTGGCCATAATGACCATCGTTATGTTTAGAGGAAAAAGGGTGAGGCTTGCAAGCCGAAGAACACCATCCCAACCGTGAAGCATGGGGTTGGCAGCATCATGTTGTGGGGGTGCTTTGCTGCAGGAGGGACTGGTGCACTTCACAAAATAGATGGCATCATGAGGAAGGGAAATGATGTGGATATATTGAAGCAACATCTCAAGACATCAGTCAGGAAGTTAAAGCTTGGTCTCAAATGGGTCTCCCAAATGGACAATGACCTCAAGCATACTTCCAAAGTTGTGGCAAAATGGCTTATGGACAACAAAGTCACGGTATTGGAGTGGCCATCACAAAGCCCTGACCTCAATCCTATAGAACATTTGTTGGCAGAACTGAAAAAGCGTGTGCGAGCAAGGAGGCCTACTAACCTGACTCAGTTACACCAGCTCTGTCAGGAGGAATGGGCCAAAATTCACACAACTTATTGTGGGAAGCTTGTGGAAGGCTACCCGAAACGTTTGACCCAAGTTAAACAATTTAAAGGCAATGCTACCAAATACTAATTGAGTGTATATAAACTTCTGACCCACTGGGAATGTGATGAAAGACATAAAAGCTTAAATAAATCATTCTCTCTACTATTATTCTGACATTTCACATTCTTAAAATAAAGTGGTGATCCTAACAGACCTAAGACAGGGAATTTTTACTAGGATTAAATGTCAGGAATTGTGGAAAACTGAGTTTAAATGTATCAGGCTAAGGTGTATGTAACTTAACCTCTCAGGGATCACTGCACAACTTGACCGTTTTGGAGAGCCTGGCGTGCCCAAAGTAAAATGCCTCCCATTCAGGCCCAGAAAATAGGATATGCACATATGTGGTACCATTGGATAGGAAACACTCTGAATTTTGTAAAACTGTTAACCATTTGTCTGTGAGTAAAACAGAACGGATATGGCAGGCAAAACCCCGAGGAATTTCTGTCCTGGAGAAAGTGGTTTTCACAGAGTGCCTCATTTGGAACCCCTCCCTCATTCATGAAAATGCCCATATAAGGGCATATGAATGCAGTACCTATCGCTTCCTCTGGATGTCCACAGTCTCGAGACAGTGTTTTGATTCTGTTCAGATGAATTAGAGCAGAGAAGAAGAGGGAATAAGGAAGTGCCTCCTTGGAAGTCTATAGTAGTGGGCGCGCGCTCTCGCCAAGCACGCTCTGTGTTTTCCTCCGTCTGTAGAGCTCAGTTTATATTCCGGTTGATTTATTATAGTAAATATACGTAAAAGTGTTCCTAAGGATACATTTAAAATGATGTTTGATTGTTCTTGGACAAGTTTATAGGTATAAGTTGAACGAGTTCTAGTCACGTTTCAATGGAGGTGTGGACGCTGTAGTTTCTGATTATAACGCGCGAACCAAATGGAGATTTATGGATAAAATACATGACTTTTTCTAACAAAAGAACCATGGATTGTCTTCGTTGGACACTTAGGAAGACCTCAGCAGAAGTTCTTCAACAGGTAATTGATTTGTTTTTGCTGTGAAATGTGTTATGTGTGTGCCACGCTGGCTAATGAATTCATGGCTATGGGAAAAGTATGTGAGGTGATACCCTCAAACAATCAAATGTAGTGCTTTCGCCGTAAAGCCTTTTTGAAATCTGACAACGCTGTGATATTGCCAAGAAACAGAGCTTTTGATGAGTATGGAACACTTGTATATTGGTGGATGTTTAATAATTCAACTTTTGGATTTTGAATTTGGCACCTCACATTTCACCTGGTAGTGTCGGGAGTGGGGCGCTAGGTTAACGACTGTCATCATGAAGTGCTTTGAGAGACTAGACAAGGTGTCAAGGATCCCTCCGGAACTGTGTCATTACATACACCTGGTCCCCATTCCCACTGACTGTATTTGTGTAAATGTGCCCTTTGTTTCACCATTGGGCTGTCGATTATTGTTCCATATTGGTCGTGTGAGTACCTTTGCTGTGTTGTTTTGGCTTTCGTGCCGCTTGTATTGCGCAGATGATTAAGGGTCTCATCCCGTGTGGTATCATTGTGCGCTGTGTATTTATTTGAAGTACTCCTCGCTCTTTTGTTTGGGTCTCAACCCTGTGTTTTGTATACTGTTTTGTTTGGTCATCATCCCCGTGCCTTTACATGGCATGCTGTAATTTGGGTCAATAAAAACCCAGATTACGCATTCCTGCGCCTGTCTCCCGATCCCTTTATACCAACGTGACACAAGGATCATATCACCTCCACCTTACCTGCCACCATAGACCCACTTCAATTTGCTTATCGCCCCAATAGATCCACAGACGATGCAATCGCCATCATTCTGCACACTGCCCGATCCAATCAGGACAAGAGGAATATCTATGTAAGAATGCTGTTAATTATAGCTCAGCATTCAACACCATAGTACCCTCCAAGCTCATCATTAACTTGTTAGGGATCACTGCACAACTTGACCGTTTTGGAGAGCCTGGCGTGCCCAAAGTAAAATGCCTCCCATTCAGGCCCAGAAAATAGGATATGCACATAT
>QNTS01001557.1:196650-283085 GCA_003317085.1 Hucho hucho | reverse complement strand
TTAGAGCAGAGAAGAAGAGGGAATAAGGAAGTGCCTCCTTGGAAGTCTATAGTAGTGGGCGCGCGCTCTCGCCAAGCACGCTCTGTGTTTTCCTCCGTCTGTAGAGCTCAGTTTATATTCCGGTTGATTTATTATAGTAAATATACGTAAAAGTGTTCCTAAGGATACATTTAAAATGATGTTTGATTGTTCTTGGACAAGTTTATAGGTATAAGTTGAACGAGTTCTAGTCACGTTTCAATGGAGGTGTGGACGCTGTAGTTTCTGATTATAACGCGCGAACCAAATGGAGATTTATGGATAAAATACATGACTTTTTCTAACAAAAGAACCATGGATTGTCTTCGTTGGACACTTAGGAAGACCTCAGCAGAAGTTCTTCAACAGGTAATTGATTTGTTTTTGCTGTGAAATGTGTTATGTGTGTGCCACGCTGGCTAATGAATTCATGGCTATGAGAAAAGTATGTGAGGTGCTACCCTCAAACAATCAAATGTTGTGCTTTCGCCGTAAAGCCTTTTTGAAATCTGACAACGCTGTGATATTGCCAAGAAACAGAGCTTTTGATGAGTATGGAACACTTGTATATTGGTGGATGTTTAATCAGATCTGGGTTAAAATACTACAGTGTCAAGAAAAAGTATGTGAACCCTTTGGAATTACCTGGATTTCTGCATAAATTAGTCATAAAATGTTATCTGATCTTCATCTTAGTCACAACAATAGACAAACACAGTGTGCTTAAACTAATAACACACAAATGATTGTGTTATTAAATACATAATTTAAACATTCACAGTGTAGGTTGGATAAAGTATGTGAATCCCTAGGCTATTGACTTTTCCAAAAGCTAATTGGAGTCAGGAGTCAAACTAAAGTTGATTTCTTTGGAAGGAACACACAACACTATGTGTGGAGAAAAAAATGAACAGCACACTGACATCAAAACCTCATCCCAACTGTAAAGTATGGTGGAGGGAGCATCATAGTTTGGGGCTGCTTTGCTGCCTCAGGGCCTGGACAACTTGCTATCATTGACGGAAAATCTAATTCCCAAGTTTATCAAGACATTTTGCAGGAGAATGTAAGGCTATCTGTCCGCCAATTGAAGCTCAACAGAAGTTCGGCGAGGCAACAGGACAATGACCCAAAACACAAGTAAATCAACAACAGAATGGCTTCAACAGAAGAAAATACGCCTTCTGGAGTGGCCCAGTCAGTCCTGACCTCAACCCGATTGAGATGCTGTGGCATGACCTTGAGAGCAGTTCACACCAGACATCCTAAGAATATTGCTGAACTGAAACAGTTTTGTAAAGATGAATGGTCCAAAATTCCTCCTGACCGCAGTGCAGGTCTGATCCGCAAATACAGAAAACGTTTGGTTGAGTTTATTGCTGCCAAAGGAGCGTCAATCAGTTATTAAATTCAACGTTTCACATACTTTTTCCACCCTATACTGTGAATGTTTACACGTTGAGTTCAATAAAGACATGAAAATGTATAATTGTTTGTGTTATTAGTTTAAACAGACTGTGTTTGTCTGTTGTTGTGACTAGGATGAAGATTAGATCAAATTTTATGCAGAAATACAGGCAACTCCAAACGGTTCACATACTTTTTCTTGCCCCTGTATTTAAAATATTTCAATATTACATAAGAATTTGAAAATACTGTCAAATAATACAATTTAGCAGACTATTTGGATTTATAAAAGTTATTGTTTTGGGCTGTATATTTGAAAAAGTTTTTTTTATATACCAGACACTCAAATATACAGTACATGTATTTGAACACAGGTCTGCACTTAAATATAGCATTTGCATGAAAATACACAAATGTATTGTAATATTTTGTATTGTATTGTTTCTATGTGATTGTGTTTGGAATCTTCAACTGTAATTTTTTCAGAAGACAGATTACAATTGTTCTTTCTCTGTTAGACCCTCCAGGCCCTGCCAGTCTTCTGAGGTCAGTCAGTTATGATTGTAACCATCAGATCAGTGCCAACGCTGACAAACTAGGCTAAAATCTCAGTGGTGAGTAGCCACTGAGCTGTGGTCAACTCGCAGATGGCAGACTTTCCCTCACATAAAGACACACCATTCCCACCAGAGCGCACACACACAGCCTACATAAGATTCAGGCAGAAAACAAGACTCCTAAACAGACACCATAATTGTCACAAAGCTAATTATTTACATTCATTTATTTGTTTATTTTACAACTCAGTTTTAGGATCAGGTTCTCCTGCTTGCTTCACCTCCTAAAAAGATGAAAAAAGTTTTTGAGAAGCAATATACATACATTAAATGGAGGCCACTCAGTATAATTTATTACTTCTTTCCACATATTATCAAAGCCACTGAAACGTTTACTGCGCCATAGATATGGGTTCAAATAGTATTTGTGTTCCTTCAAATACGTATTGACCTGCTCTTAATTGAGCTTTCCTGGCGCAATGGAACCAATAGAATAGTCCAAAAAGTGCAAACCCTGTCCATCTAGCACTCCAGGCAGGCTCAATCAACCCTCAAAGGCATTTGAAAGAGAACCAATACTATTTGAGCTCAGGTTTGTTTTGACCTCTGACCTTGAGATTGCCTAGTATGAGTGACTGGCAGAATTCCCGCACACGCTCGGTGGAGATCTCTCCCTCGGGCATGAGCCACTTCATATCTGAGTCGCGGTCGTAAATGCCCACGCGGGGAAGGTCACGTGATGTCAGGCCGAAGTAGCTCAGAGATTTCTCATTGGACTTCACCCCGTGTACCAGCACAAACAGGAACTGTGACAAAGAAATCATGGAATATTCAGTAGAGCACACTGTAGCAAATACGTTTGGCAACAGAATCTAAAACTAAAATCTGTGATTTTATTGGACGAGACCAATGTCAAAAGTAGTGCACTATATATAATATACAGTACATTGAGATTGTGGGACTCAAATCATCTGACTCCATTGATCCAATTTACAAATGAAATTCAAGATTCAATTAAATAGTTGATTCAAAAGAACCAACTCCAAATAGGGGATTACGGACATTATCTCAAGATTTGAATCAAATGGCCGATATAGCGGAGGTTTTGTTGAGTCGCTCTTTTCAGGTCCAGTTGCTGCCTGCCTGCTCTCACCTTCCCAACGAATTCTGGGGCCAGAGCTCCTAGTCGGTCCTTAAGCACTTTATAGTCACCACTCTCCCTGTTGATGAAGAGCAGGAGGTGTGCCTTCACCTCAGACTGGAACAGACCCACTGCTGTCTGTGAGGAGAGAGAGAGAGAGAGCTATAGGAAATAGATATCAAAATAGGCATGTGCCAGTACATTAACTGTCTGTAGGTATAGTCTGGTTATATGACATGAAAGGCTAATATTGTATAGAGTAGTGTGTAAGGTGTAGATGAACAGTGCTGTGGTCAGTGATTACCACTTGGTTGTACTCGGTGATGTAGCGAAGCTCGTTCATGGTGATAAAGCGAGCAAGGCCGTCCGCTTCCACTTTCTTAGTCTCAGAGAGCTGAAGGTTTTCTTGGTGGTTATCTGCCTGAACACACACACATAAATCAAATTTTTCAGTTGATATTTTCTTGTAAATTTGTTGTCGAAGTAGTTGTAACGGGAGTCAAGCAGGTGATTTCTGATGGACAAAGTGAAAGGTGTGGTGTAGTAGTTTACCTTTCTGAAGATGGCGATAGTGTCAGACACGATGCTTAGTTTGGCCCATGCCTCCTTATCGCTGCACAGAGCCACAGGGATAGGCTTCACGGTCTTAGCTGCCTCCACAAACTCCTTGTAGCCAAAAGTCTCCTCTGAGGGAGTCTGAGAGAGAGAGAGAGGGAAAGAGATGGCGAGAGAGAGAGAGAGAGAGAGAGAGAGAGGGCAGACAGAGAGGGAGAGGGAATGTTAATGTAGTGAATGTTAGCCTAATAACACTCACTACAGTGATATACTCTTGAAGTCTGTTTTTGACATTCAAATAGTCACTTAGCCCAAGTGAAAAATATTTTGGTCCCTTGTATTTGTCCTCAAAGAATGTCTTGAAATAATATTTTGGTCCCCAGCAGCAACATGGCAGTCCACCCTTTACCCCCACCCCCCCCCTCCCCCTCTCTCTCTCTCTCTCTCTCTCTCTCTCTCTCCCCTCCACTCCCTATCTCTCTCTCTCTCCTCCACTCCTTCTCTCTCCTTTATTCTCTCTATTCCTCCACTTCTCTCTCTCCTTTATTCTCTCTCCTCCTCCACTCCTCTCTCTCTGCACCACTCCTTCTCTCCACCCACGCTCTGTTTACACTTGTTTACAGCGGCCTCCTCTGTGTCAATTCCTCAGATGCGTCCTCATTTCCTTGTCCAGCGGCCCGTTTACGCCAGCCATCTTCCCCCGCACACTGAGTTTGGCCAAAGGGCTCGGGCCGCCGCTTGGCACTCTGGGATGGCCGCCTACTGTGCCAAGTGTGTGGCCACAGGAAATAGTTTCCCGCCAAACCTGACAACAGCTGGGACTGTAGCTATGAACACACAACAGTGCACAGGAAGGAATGCATGTTTTGTTTTTTTCTCGTCTCAAATTATGGTTTAATTTGCCCTCGGTTAAATCTGGCTGGCTGCGTCCGGCCACACGTTAGCGGTGTAGCGTCTAGCCAACGATGCTGAAAATCTGCTGTGGTTTTGTACCATTGTGATGTGTCAACCTTACTCAGGCCTACAGTAGGTTACTGTATACGTTACATTTCCCTCCCTCCCTCCCTCCCATCCCATCCTGCCCTTCCCACGCTTGTTTCCTGTCTGACCTCGAAGAACCCAATGACGACCACCTCGAAGGCTTCGATGAAGGCCTCGGCTGCAGTGACATCACTCAGGGTTGGGAGGGCGCTGTCTGTAGGGAGAGAGAGAGGTGGGGGGGGGGGGGTTGATGGAATTAGTTGGACAAACCTAACCAAACTACCTACACTAGTTCCATCTCTTTAGAAACCTGGAGAGGAAAAATGCATCAATCTGTAGAACGACCAGTCATAGGCTCAATCCCAATGTCAATTTCAGCATACCATTTAGAATGAAGCAATGTATTGGGCATATATTCTACGGGGTATACTAGTGTGCATATTGTAACATGGAGGTCAAAAAGATAGAAGAGAATATCACACAATTCAGGAAGGACTTAACAGAGAAGAAAACAGGAAATAAAGACTAAAAAGATAGATGTCTAGGAAATCTAAAAACAGGTACATGACCAAAGGCAAAGAGATTCTTACCTTTAGTTATGACTGAGGCGGCCAGGAGGGAGAGAAACAGAGAGATTCTTACCTTTAGTTATGACTGAGGCGGCCAGGAGGGAGAGAAACAGAGAGATTCTTACCTTTAGTTATGACTGAGGCGGCCAGGAGGGAGAAAAACAGAGAGATTCTTACCTTTTAGTTATGACTGAAGCGGCCAGGAGGGAGAGAAAGAGAGAGATTCTTACCTTTAGTTATGACTGAAGCGGCCAGGAGGGAGAGAAACAGAGAGATTCTTACCTTTAGCTATGACTGAGGCGGCCAGGAGGGAGAGAAACAGAGAGAGCCGTGGTATCATAGCTTTATCAGCAGGCTGTAGACAAAGAAGAGCCTCAGAGAAGTTTGTCAGTTTTTGATTCTATGCCGGACGGTTGAGTTTTAGGCTGGAGTCTGTGTCCGTCTGTCCATGTGTGTGTCGTGTCCTTCCTTCCGTCCCTCTGTACCTCAGGGTCTGCCACATGGCCGTTTCCTCCTGCTGCTGATTGGTGCCTGTATGAGAACCTGACAGGTGTTATTGATAGGTTAAGATCAGTGAGTGTTGGACTACGTGTCACTGTGTCAGTTCATGAGTGTGGGTGGGTCGGTCGGTCGGTGTACGTGCATACACACGTGTATGACTAAGAATGTACCTCCTAACCTGAGGATACCCAAGCAAAATGTTTTTGTTTTTTTTACTTCAGAATCTCAATCTGAAAACATCCCAAGAAGTCAAATCTGTCACATATTTTCAGCCTATACAGACACCTCACTCAACAAGGATGTATATCTCTAGTAAAATCCAGATTGTACGGTACATACAGTTGAAGTAAGAAGTTTACATACACTTAGGTTGGAGTCATGAGTCAACTCATTTTTCAACCACTCCACAAATTTCTTGTTAACAAACTATAGTTTTGGCAAGTCGGTTAGGACATCTACTTTGTGCATGACACAAGTAATTTTTCTAACAATTGTTTCCAGACAGATTATTTCACAAATAATTCACTGTATAATTCCAGTGGGTCAGAAGTTTAAATACACTAAGTTGACTGTGCCTTTAAACAGCTTGGAAAATTCCAGAAAATTATGTCATGGCTTTAGAAGCTTCTGATAAGCTAATTGACATAATTTGAGTCAATTGGAGGTGTACCTGTGGATGTATTTCAAGGCCTACCTTCAAACTCAGTGCCTCTTTGCTTGACATCATGGGAAAATCAAAAGAAATCAGCCAAGACCTCAGAAAAAATTGTAGACCTCCACAAGTCTGGTTCATCCTTGGGAGCAATTTCCAATCGCCTGAAGGTACCACGTTCATCTGTACAAACAACAGTACGCAAGTATTAACACCATGGGACCACGCAGCCGTCATGCCACTCAGGAAGGAGACGTGTTCGGTCTCCAAGAGATAAACGTACTTTGGTGCGAAAAGTGAAAATTAATCCCAGAACAACAGCAAAGGACCTTGTGAAGATGCTGGAGGAAACAGGTACAAAAGTATCTATAGTCACAGTAAAACGAGTCCTATATCGACATAACCTGAAAGGCCGCTCAGGAAGGAAGAAGCCACTGCTCCAAACCTGCCATAAAAAAGCCAGACTACGGTTTGCAACTGCACATGGGGACAAAGATCGTACTTTCTGGAGAAATGTCCTCTGGTCTGATGAAACAAAAATAGAACTGTTTGGCCATAATGTTATGTTTGGAGGAAAAAGGGGGGGGCTTGCAAGCCGAAGAACCCCATCCCAACCGAGAAGCACGGGGGTGGCAGCATATCATGTGGATATATTGAAGCAACATCTCAAGACATCAGTCAGGAAGTTAAAGCTTGGTCACAAATCGGTCTTCCAATGACCCCAAGCATACTTCCAAAGTTGTGGCAAATTGGCTTAAGGACAACAAAGTCATGGTATTGGAGTGGCCATCACAAAGCCCTGACCTCAATCCCATAGAAAATTTGTGGGCAGAACTGAAAAAGAGTGTGCGAGCAAGGAGGCCTACAAACCTGACTCAGTTACACCAGCTCTGTCAGGAGGAATGAGCCAAAATTCACCCAACTTATTGTGGGAAGCTTGTGGATTGCTACCCGAAACTTTGACCCAAGTTAAACAATTTAAAGGCGTTGCTACCAAGTACTAATTGAGTGTATGTAAACTTCTGACCCACTGGGAATGTGATGAACGAAATAAAAGCTTAAATAAATCATTCTCTACTATTATTCTGACATTTCACATTCTTTAAAATAAAGTGGTGATCCTAACTGACCTAAGACAGGGAATTTTTACTCTGATTAAATGTCAGGAATTGTGAAAAACTGAGTTTAAATGTATTTGGCTAAGGTGTATGTAAACTTCCGACTTCAGCTGTAAATATCTGTAGTATCTAAATTGTCTAGTCAATTTGAAGTGGGCATATATTTTTGTATCCCTTTTTCCCTACTCATTCTGTAATGTCCTGCTGTTCACCTAAAAGACAGCATTGTTTTTCTGACAGAGCAATGCCACTTAATAGGAATTAGATTTGTATGCATGCGTGCATGCCGTTCAAACTAATGCAGGGTTGGATGTGGCCCTCCCTCCTGTGGTGACTTGGCCACACTGCACTCTGAATCAGCAGGGTATGTGTACCTACCGGTGGCACTGGTCTGGCCATAGTGGTGGCACGCAACAGGCAGCTGTTTGGTCTGACTGACCCTAGAGAATTAGCCAACCAGCTACTTTAGTATCCAACAGACAGGCAACAAACCAAACCTTTATGTAACATGTTTATCAGAGACATCTTTGGAAGACATATTAATGAAGCAGGAGTATGTTGAATATGTAGTGTGATTTATTTATTTTAAATAAAGTTTCAATTAAAAGCAATTTGAGGATTCTAAGAGGAAATGTGTGCTGAAAATTAGAGAATTTGTTTAAGGTGTATAGATTTTCTATATTATAGTCTGAGTACGCAAACTACCCAAAGTACAGTACACTATGTGCCATTTAAAAATGAACCAATGAGCGGCTTAAAGGAATACTCCATTCAAAAATGATATTTTGGTATTTTTTACATTAGTCCACTGTTGAACTAACTTGCATAGCACATCCTCATGATGATGTGGCAAGTTACAATTATATTTTTTGAAAGTCCTATGTCTTGAAAACTTGATCGCTGACATGCAAAGCCTTTTGGGACTAATGAAAAAAATACCAACATTTCGTTTTTGAGGAGATTATTCCATTAAAATGAAAGCAGTTCCCACATTTGAAAAGATTGCCTTCTAATACCAGAGTCATCTGTGTCACAGTCCTGCTAGATGTTTCATAAACAGCTTGTAACCAGCTTACGACTTGTCATAGTGAGGGCAGTTTGCCAGGTGTGGACTGTCCTCAATCTAAAGGGAATCCTCCTTGGTTAGTGCAACCCAGGATCCCTGGGACATCCCTACCCTAAACCCTAACCTTAACCCTTACGTTAACCATAACCATAACCATAGCCTTAACCATTTTCTATGTCAACTTCAGTGGGGTAGAGATATACTGAAGATCCCGGATAGCAAGGACCAATCCTCCTTAGTGATGAGTTGTGGGACATCACCATCAGCAATAACCTAAGTGACCCTGTAAGAGTTCTCACAACTAGATATGAAGAGAAAAAAAATGATTTTACCATAGTTTTACTTGTTTATAATATTGTAAAACAATTGAACTGTATAATTAACATGTACTCAAAAACAAATAGGAAAAACAATTATATCAATATATAGAGTACCAGTCAAAAGTTTAGATACACCTACTCATTCAAGGGCTTTTCTTTATTTTTACTATTCTGTACATTGTAGAATAATAGTGAAGGCATCAACACTATGAAATAACACTTATGGAATCATGTAGTAACCAAAAAAGTGTTAAACAAAAAGAAAACAAACTCAACAAAGTGTCTATGGTAAGGTATCATTGTTGTTCCTGAAAATAAAAATGGGAGTTAATTTCATATTATCCACAACTGTAGCGTGTGTTGCTTGCCACATTCCAAGTGCTTTATGTCCCTCTTACATACTGTAACTTCCTGTATCTACACTACAGTATAGTAAACATGTAGGTATAATCTGTTGGTTGTGCAATACCTTGCAATGTCAACTGAATGATGAAGGTTGATGATGTCAAGTATCGTGATATGTGTCAATGTTGGCTTAGCTCTCTTTGACGATGTGAACTTGTGAATTTATAGCAAAAGATCCCTCTAACATGTTCTAGTTACATCTCATATCGGGTCTCAAGCAGGCACTTTATTTTGTCATCCTCTCTCGGCAGGTAGCCTAGTGGTTAGAGCGTTGGACTTGTAACCAAAAGGTTGCAAGATTGAATCCCCGAGCAGACAAGGTAACAATCTGTCGTTCTGCCTCTGAACAAGGCAGTTAACCCACTGTTCCTAGGCCGTCATTGAAAATAAGAATTTGTTCTTAACTGACTTGCCTAGTTAAATAAAGTTAAAATAAAAAATATATATATATATCAATATAGGAGAAACTTACATACACATATCCCATGTTTGTGCTTAATATCAGATAATAAGTAACCTGATAAGGGTTGAAATATCGCCAATAAACCACGAGAGCATAGATTGCAGTGTTCTAAGTCTCCATTTACCTTTTGTCTCTTTCTAACCATCTCAATGTCTGCAATGTCTGCTTGATGCTCCCGAGTGGCGCAGCGGTCTAAGGCACTGCATCTCCGTGCTAGAGGCGTCACTACAGACACTGGTTCGATTCCAGGCTGTATCACAACCAGCTGTGATTGGGAGTCCCATAGGGCTGCGTACAATTTGCCCACCGTCGTCCGGGTTAGGGTTTGGCCGGGGTAGGCCGTCATTGTAAATAAGAATTTGTTCTTAACTGACTTGCCTAGTTAAATAAAATAAAAAATAAATACATGTGAATCTACTGTATGTTGGCCTGTACGTGTATATAATTAACACCGTCTCAGAGTATTAGTGACAGCGCCATATTAAGCCAGTAAGGCTTCTTATGAGCTAAACTCATGAGAGCCTCAACTTAGGTTGTGTCACAGCATCACTCATGTCCTCAGACGGTCTCCACTCTCTTTGGCATATCTCTGTATGATCTCATATGTATGTACAGTATCTATATGTATCAATATCCATAGCTGCATTGTCTCATATGTATGCAGTATCTATATGTTATGTATCTATATATCCATAGCTGCATGGTCTCATATGTATGCACAGTATCTATATGTTATGTATCTATATATCCATAGCTGCATGATATCCTCCCCCAACTATGTTGACCTCAAACTCCAATTCATCAACGTTTTGCTCAGAGTTAACACACTCATTGTTCAATGTTTCTGAGAAACTCTACTTCACTTGGCTGATCTCCTCCTCTCTTATTCCCTCTTTTCCACTCCTCCTTTTGCCTCTGATGTTATTTCACAGTCTAGTGAATCGAAAGGTTTCCTTCCACTACAGTCCCAGAGTAATCTCTAGCTTTTGGAAACAAATGCTTTGTTAAAGAGACTAATTACATGTAAGGCCTTTGCTGTAAATTGGCCCGGGTGTTATAAAACATGTCGTAAAATCTTAACACTGAAATACTGCCAAAAACATTTGGAATGAGAGGAGGAAAACAAGAGAGTTGGAGTGGAGTGAAGACAGAGACAAACGAATGTGTCACGACTTCCTTCGAAGTCGGTCCCTCTCCTTGTTCGGGCAGCGTTCGGCGATCGACGTCACCGGTCTTCTAGCCATCGCCGATCCACTTTTCATTTTTCCATTTGTTTTGTCTGTGTTTTCCACACACCTGGTTTTCATTCCCCAATTACTTGTTCATGTATTTAACCCTCTGGTTCCCCCATGTTTGTGTGCGTGATTGTTCATTGTTATTTGTCATTTTTTCCGGCTGGTATTTTTCGCCCATTGGTATATTTTTACCGTTATGTTGGGCACGGTTGTATATTGTTTACTTTGTGCTTTATGAGTAAACTACTTTGTTCACTCATCTCTGCTCTCCTGCGCCTGACTTTATGCACCAGCTACACACACCGGCCTGACAGAATGTTCAAATTAGTGCATCTTCTGATTTTCTTGTCTGAGAGAGAAAGACAGAGAGAAGGATGAGAAAAGCGAAAGCTGATTCATGGTGACTGAGTTTGAATTTATAAACACCTGTAATCTGAGAAAGAGATGATGACTGGACAGATAGTGAGTTAATAATGCACACAGGCTCGGGTGTACAGTCCCAAGGTAGGTTAAGCATCTTGACAGGCAGAGATAAATCCAGAAGGTGATGATGGGTAAACACACCTGATAACAGCCAGGTATAACATGAGATGATGGTGATGGCACATCTGCCGCTTATTTATAGTATTTTTTAAGCTCTTTTATTTTTACCTTAACATGGAAGATAGAATTCAAAGCAAGCAGTGCACTGGAATGACATTCAGATTAACTGGAATGGCATTCACTCTCATGCGATGGGTGGCCAAAAATAACGAACTTAAAGCCACACCCCCAATAAGCCACAAATATGACAGCATTGAGGCATATGTCACTGTGCTTCTATGACAGTAAGCACCATGCCACTGCAAACAAGACAGCTCATAATCCAGTGCCTTTATCACAGTCGACACCTATATTTTAGCTTTCATTTACTTTAAGAATGCAACAATTTTCATCTCTACCTCATGGCAAAATGTGTATAATTGCAAGAAATTAGCTATACAACTGCACATTTTTGTCTTTGCCCCATGACAAAATGTGTAGAACTGCAGTAAGTTATCTGTGACACGTCTGCCTTCAACACTATGACATGGGGATATAAAGTTAACAAACACAGTTATGTCACAATAATTTATTAGCCATATGTGTAAAGTACAAGCAGCATAATACCCTGCGTCCCGCTGCTGGCTTTCCTCTGAAGCTAAGCAGGGTCAGTCCAGGGCCGATTTCCCGATAGCGTTGGAACTTAGGCTTACAAGTGTTTCAACGATGTATCTTTCCTACAATGACCGAAGATGTAACATACGTTTCCCAAAACACCACGCAGAGAGAGTGTTGTCTCTGAAGTCATCACAGTTTGTTTGAGGTAGAAGCTGATCTGTAGATTACAAAGCCTCACCGCCTTCTGAGTTATTAACAGGCAAAGACAAATTTACATCCCAAATGCTACCCTTATTCCCTACATAGTGCAGTACTTTTGATCAGACCACCGGGTTCTATTCAAAAGGAAGGCACTACGTAGGGAATAGGGTGCCATTTGGGACTCAGGAAGAGTCTACCAGAAGAAAGACAAGACAAAGGAAAGGGGGATATCAAATGGAGGCAGCTAATCTTGGCTCAGGATTATGAAGGAGGGAGGAGCAGGGATTAAAGCCAGGTTAGGGCAACAGTTAAATCTGTCTAAGTGTTCTCCCGAAACAGAAGTTATATAACATTTAACCCACTAGTGTTGGAGGACTTCTGTACTGAACACCATTGATGTTGGCAGACTCACTCCCCGCCCATGTGGTATAGATGTTTACCTTGACCGAGTTTACCTTGTATCTTTATTGACCTGTTATTTCAGTATTTGCAGTATTTGTCTCTATGCACACTCTCAGGGCCCTACACACTCGCACACACTGTCACTTCAAGACACACACACACACAAACGCTCACTCCATCATTTTCTCACTCAGACATAATATGTACATACATTTATACTGACTCTACACACTAGCACACCCACTCACATACAAGCTCATATCCTGTTGCCTTGTCACCTTACCCCTATACATATCTACCTCCATCACTCCAGTATCCCTGCATATGTAAATATGGTATTGGAATTGAGTTCTAAATATTTGCTGTTATATACAGTACCAGTCAAAAGTTTGGACACACGTACTCATTCCAGGGCTTTTCTTTATTTGTACTATTTTCTACATTGTAGAAAATTTGTGAAGACATCAAAACTATGAAATAGCACATATGGAATCATGTAGTAACCAAAAAAGTGTTATATTTTATATTTGAGATTCTTCAAAGTAGCTACCCTTTGCCTTGATGACAGCGTTGCACACGCTTGGCATTCTCTCAACCAGCTTCATGAGGTAGTCACTTGGAATACATATCAATTAACAGGTGTGCCTTGTTAAAAGTTAATATGTGGAATTTATTTCCTTCTAAATGCGTTTGAGCCAATCAGTTGTGTTGTGATAAGGTAGGGGTGGTATAGAGAAGATAGCGCTACTTGGTAAAAGACCAAGTCCATATTATGAACAGCTCAAATAAGCAATCATTACTTTAAGATATGAAGGTCAGTCAATGCGGAACATTTCAAGAACTTTGAAAGTTTCTTCAAGTGCAGTCACAAAAACTATCAGGCGCAATGATGAAACTGGCTCTCATGAGGACCGCCACAGGAAAGGAAACCCCAGAGTTACCTCTGCTGCAGAGAATAAGTTCATTAGAGTTACCAGACTCAGAAATTGCAGCCCAAATAACGCTTCGGAGTTCAAGTAACAGACACATCTCAATATCAATTGTTCAGAGGAGACTGTGTGAATTAGGCCTTGATGGTCACACAGTCATGCTTGGGCCAAGAAACACGAGCAATGGACATTAGACCGGTGGAAATCTGTCCTTTGGTCTGATGAGTCCAAATTTGTGATTTTTGGTTCCAACCGCTGTGTCTTTGTGAGACGCAGTGTAGATGAACGGATGATTTCAGCATGTGTGGTTCCCACCATGAAGCATGGAGGAGGAGGTGTGATGGTGTGGGGGTGCTTTGCTGGTGACACTGTCAGTGATTTATTCAGAATTCAAGGCACACTTCACCAGCATGGCCACCACCGCATTCTGCAGCGATATGCCATCCCTTCTGGCTTGGGCTTAGTTGACCTATCATTTGTTTTCAACAGGACAATGGCTGTGTAAGGGCTATTTGACCAAGAAGGAGAGTGATGGAGTGCTGCATCAGATGACCTGGCCTCCACAATCACCCGACCTCAACCCAATTGAGATGGTTTGGGATGAGTTGGACTGCAGAGTGAAGGAAAAGCAGCCATCAAGTGCTCAGCATATGTGGGAACTCCTTCAAGACTTTTGGAAAAGCATTCCAGGTGAAGCTGGTTGAGAGATTGCCAAGAGTGTGCAAAGCTGTCATCAAGGCAATGGGTGGCTACTTTGAAGAATTTTGATTTGTTTAACACTTTTTTGGTTACTACATGAATCCATATGTGTTACTTCATAGCTTTCATGTCTTCACTATTATTCTACAATGTAGAAAATAGTACAAATAAAGACAAACCCTTGAATGAGTAGGCGTGTCCAAACTTGTGTCTGGTACTGTAGAATGCTTACTTACTTTGTACTTTTCAAATTTCTTATTCTTCTTACTCTTCTTTTTGTAATACATTGTTATTGATTATTGCATTGTTGGGCTTTGAGTTTGCAAGAAACCATTTCAATGTACTTGTGCATGTGACATTAAAACTTGAAACTTTATGTTGTAACGTCTGCTTCCAACTCACACCCTCAAACACGTAGATCTCCTGAACGCAGCTCACTTTCCGGCTCACACTCTCAAACACCTATATCCCCTGAATGCAGCTCACTCTCCAGATCCCAATCACCTGAATTCTAATCACCTGTTCACACACCTGTATGTCATTATCACCCACTATTTAGTTCAGTTCTTTGCACCCCATCACTGTGAGGTATTGTTTGTTTTGTGACACATGTATTTTGGAGCGCTGGGTTTCGCATGATTTACTCCTCCCTTGTATGATAGTTTTTGCCTGCCTCACTAACGACGCCTATTCCCTGCCTGTACTTTCATTGGATTTCCTGTTATCTACCTATTGCCTGATCTCCCGGACTACGTTACTAGCCTTTTCCCTGCCTGTACTGTTGACCTTTTGGACCCCCTGTGTATGACCTTCTGCCTGGACCAAGCTACCTGCCTCCTCCTGTGGTCCTTTGCAATAAACACCTGCTGCGCCCTACACTTGAAATTGGCTCTCTGTCTCCCCTTGTGTTCATTACAGATGTAGGACCTTAATTTGAGCCAGTTTGCTACAGCAGGAAAACAATCCTGCAGCAACAGGAAATGTGAATTATTATGTGGATTATAATTTATGGACATTTTTGTATGGGTTGATGGAATTTTCTAAAGGGAAAATCAAGTCTGAAATGTTAAAGTGGATTTTTTTGTATTTATTCCCTACATTGCAGGAAAGTTCTAATTAAGATCCTTCTTCTGTAAAACTAGTCCCGAGAACCAGGGAGTCATTGATTTCCACAACAAGGCCCCAGTCTATATGGAGATTGTGCAGACAATATTGCAGACACCCTTCAATGAATAAATTACATTGAGTTGCTATGGGCAGGTTGCTAACAATGTATCTGTTTTGTTATATTGCATTACAACGACGATGGCAAGAACAGGTAAAGACCATAAACAAACTGACCCAACACAAAGTTGGTTGTCTAACATTCGGAAAGTATTCAGACCCCTAGACTTTTTCCACATTTTGTTACGTTACAGCCTTATTCTAAAATGGATTACATCAGGGTTTTTTCATCAATCTACACACAATACCCCATAATGACAAAGCAAAAACTGGTTTTTAGACATTTTTGCTAATTTATCTATATTTTACTGAAATATCAAATTTCATAAGTATTCAGACTCATTACTCAGGACTTTGTTGAAGCACCTTTTGCAGCAATTACAGCCTCAAGTCTTCTTGGGTATGATGCTACAAGCTTGGCACACCTGTATGGGGGGTTGTTCTCCCATTATTTTATGCAGCTCTGTCAGGTTGGATGGGGAGCAGGGCTGCACAGCTATTTTCAGGTCTCACCAGAGATGTTCCATCGGGTTCAAGTACGGGCTCTGGCTGGGCCACTCAAGGACATTCAGAGGCTTGTCACGAAGCCACTCCTGTGTTGTCTTGGCTGTATGTTTAGGGTCGTTGTCCTGTTGGAAGGTGAACCTTCGCCCCAGTCGGAGGTCCTGAGCGCTCTGGAGCAAGTTTTCATCAAGGATCTCTCTGTACTTTGCTCCATTCATCTTTCCTTTGATCCTGACTAGTCTCCCAGTCCCTGCTGCTGAAAAACATCCCCACAGCATCTCCACAGAGAAACTCTGGAGCTCTGTCAGAGTGACCATCAGGTTCTTGGTCACCTCCCTGACCAAGGCCCTTCTCCCCCGATTTCTCAGTTTGGCCGGGTGGCCAGGGCTAGAAAGAGTCTTGGTGGTTCCAAACTTCTTCCTTTTAAGAATGATGGAGGCCACTTTGTTCTTGGGGACCTTCAATGATGCAGACATGTTTTGGTACCCTTCCCCAGATCAATCCTGCCTCGGAGCTCAACAGACAATAACTTCGACCTAGTGGGCATGGCTTGGTTTTTGCTCTGACATGCATGTAAACTGTGGGACCTTATATAGACAGGTGTGTTCCTTTCCAAATCATGTCCAATCAATTGAATTTACCACAGGTGGACTCCAATCAAGTTGTATAAACATCTCAAGGATGATCAATGGAAACAGGATACACCTGAGCTCAATTTAGAGTTTCATAACAAAGGGTTTGAATACTTATGTAAATAAGGTAAAACCTGTTTTCGTCATTATGGGGTACTGGGTGTAGATTGACGAGGAAAAATAATAATTTAATCCATTTTAGAATAAGGCTGTAATGTAACAAAAGGTGGAAAAAGTGAAGGGGTCTGAATACTTTCCGAATGCATTGTATATTTAAGAGAGAGAATGAAATAAATAACATTGGATGGTTTTTTTTTGTTTAACCTCAGACACACTCTGAAACCATTAGTTCAGCTCATTTCAATTTAGGTTTCCCATGAGAAATGATTTGAATTTGAAAACGAATAACCAAAAAGCAGAGAATTGTATAGGCTTTATGAAATGTCACACAGAAATAGAAAACATTCACACAGAAACAGTCTCCTCCCAGTCCTCGTCTAATCCTACGTTTGTCTTTTGCTAATTGAGGACATTATGGGGAGGGGCTCAGCATAAGTGGAATAGCTCTCTAATTGTTCCTAATGGGTTCTTAGAAGTTTATTACAAGTATGGCAGAAGTAGAATGTCACTCCTCAACTCCATCCAAAACACATAATAGAACAACGACTATTCATGGGTCAATTCATAGTAAAGCTCACGCAAACACAGATCCTTAGTATGATTTGCCCATCATTTTAAATATTTAGGCCCAGATTTCCTTAGCGTTTGAACCAGTTTTTTCCAAAGGGGAATTCAACTGAGGAATAAACAAAAAGGTAAAATTAAGTTGGAATAAATTATAAAACACTAATGGTTCTATTCAATCCGTATTGTGGAAGCTCAGCATTACAGCGTGAATGAAATTAGCGGGGACTGCGTTCACAGTAAAAGCTGAATATGTCAGCTCAATTGGAAATTACTTTTACATTTCTATCGTGCAATCTGTAACACTTCAGCGAGACAGATTGAATAGAGCCGAAGTGTAAATCCTGCATAAACAGTTTGTTTTAGCTTCGACTACAAAAGCTCTTCTCTTAGTATCTCTGCAGTTAACACAATTAGCCCTTGCAACAACTACAGACCACTGATACACTACCCTCTCACCCCTACTAAAACAGTCCCTCTCTCCCTATAAATACCAACTTAAAGCTTACTTTACATCAGGGTTACCAATGTGTGTTCATTCATTCAATTACACAACAGCCTACACACGCCAAGACACTATACACTGCTGCACATACTCATAGTGGCCGGTGCTATGTGTAAGCCTATTACAGGGCCTTAACTCTGCAGGCACATAGCCCACAGTGGATATATATATATATATATATATATATATATACACTGCATCCCAAATGGCACCCTTTTCATTACCCATAAGGATCTGGTCAAAAGTAGTGCACTATGTAGGGAATAGGGTGCCATTGGGCCCTGGTCTAACGTAGTGAACTATGTAGGGAATAGGGTGCCATTTGGGACTCCCATTATGCTCTGGATGTTATGTCAGGCCAGCTAGCAGCATGGGACGGGCTGGTGGCCAGTAAACACCCAGTAGGATACACAGTACACACAGTCATGCATTGGCCACTGGGTTTACCTCCAGTTTCCCTGCATAGATTAACTCTGACCTCTGGGACCTAAGGGTCACATTTGTTTGTTTTCTCTTTAACCAAGCTAGTTTTTAGTGTCCTAATAGAGTTTGATAAAAAAAATAAAAAAATAAACTAGAAATATAATCAAAAAATGCATTTGTTATTACATAACAATATGTAACCACACATAGCTATTACAATGTTGATGCACCATATCATAGGCCTGCTTCAGCATAACAACATAACAATAAATTGATTACTGATTGCTGAAATACAATACACAATATAGTCTGATAAAGTCAATGAAACATCCTTGCAACTCAAATAATTAAACAGTTATTTATCACTTCATCTGTACTTAAATATGTGAATTATGCCATAATGCAACATTAAAAGGAATCTATTTGTGCATAGATGCAAAGTCCCCAGATGTTGGCCTCGATTGACCCTGACTATGAATACCCCAAACCAAAATATACGACCCACGTCTGACATGTCGACTGAGAACAACATTACCTGCACGTTTTGCACCTATGCCCACAAAAACCACATGCAGGCTATATCCTCCATAAATCCATCTTAAAATACACCCCTCTCTTCACTCTTTTGATCCCTCACTATGTGTAGGGGCGGGGCGATGGGGGAGGGATGGAGGGGGAAAAAATAGTGTGCGAGCGACAGAGCAAAGGTCAGAGGGGATTAGGTCAGAGGTGTATAAAAGGGGAGGACAGTCGGAGAGGAGGAAGAGAGATACAGCAGGATCTCAGTAGGATCAACCCAACCCCGGAGAACTGTTCACTACAGACTGCAAAGACAGGTAGGATGAAACTGCAGCGTCCTGCTACGCTCAGCTCTGAGCATTAGTTACCTTTATTGCATGCCCTGTAAGGGTCATTTGGCTTCAATGCCTTAAGACAATTGCAGAAAACATTTTAGAGTGTAGAGAATTCACTGGAAAGATTGCACTGTTTCCATGGAGTAGTCTTGTTGAGATTGCGCTGCGTTGCTGATGGTCATTGACTGGGTAGCGTTCAATGCACTTGCTTTAGTGCTGGCTCTGGAGAAGGACCTTTGTAGACTTCACAAGAGGTTGGTGTCACCTTAATTGGGGAGGACGGGCTCATAGTTAGAACGGAAAAAATGGAATATCAAACTCATCAAACACATGGTTCTCATGTGTTTGATACCCTTCCCTTCACTCCATTCCAGCCATTATTATGAGCCGTCCTCCCCTCAGCAGTCTCTTGTGGTGCTGTAGACTTGAGACAGCTCACACAACTGACTCTTGAGGATGAGAGAAGAGCAGGATAACAGACAATGGACTTTTTGAGTGGTTGTAGTCTAATAGAGCGGCTGGAGCTTTTCATTCAACACACTGATAGACAGGAAATTTAATTGTATTCGAGGACACTACAAGGAGACTAGTAGACCAATAGGCAATACCAGGATACTAGGACGAGACCAGTGGACCTATAGGCAACACCAGGACACTAGGAGGAGACCAGCAGACCAATAGGCAATACCAGGACACTAGGAGGAGGCCAGCAGACCAATAGGCAATACCAGGACACTAGGAGGAGGCCAGCAGACCAATAGGCAATACCAGGACACTGGGAGGAGGCCAGAAGACCAATATGCAATACCAGGACACTAGGAGGTCAGCAGACAAATAGGCACCCTGTGGACACTATAGAATGAACACATGCAGACCAGTAGAGCAGCTGTGGAATGTGATGTTGGAGAGATGTTGATTGGCTGTTGACTTGACAACAGAATGTAATTCACCTGTACAGGATGCATGTCTAGAGTGGTCGAATAAAACGTGTTTGGGTGCACAGTATTGCTTGCATGGACAATGAACTCTCAAAAACATCTGTGTGCAATGATTTCTATACAATATACATTGTATAGAGTGCAGTTAAAATGGAAGACTGGGATAGGCTACTACTGGTTTTGAAGGTCTAGAAGAACCTTCTAGTTACACAATGTTCTGGTTGAAGTGACCTCAGCTGAACTACAGATCGTAACGCTAACAAGTAGCTTTGGTACTATTTTGGCCTTGGTTAGTACAGTATGGGTTGGTGCCAAATCTAATCTGGTATGATTGGATCAACATAGACCGCTCAGGTGTATTTTAGAGGGATTATCACTCTTGGGGTGCGACGGGATAGAAAGGGAGGGGGTGGTAATAACTAGGTATTAGGGATAGGGGTTTGGATTAAGACAGATAGAGGATAAAACCGATGGAGTTAAAGAAATCGATAATCTACCCCTGACTGATATCTTGATGGGATTTACTACTGTTATTCAGTTAAGTATTTCCCAGCTACCTTATTGACCCTCTTTCCTCTCTCTCGGTAACCAACAGAAATGGCAGACGTCGCAACTGCCGCTGAAAAGAAGGCCCCCCCTAAATTCAAGCAGAGGACTACCCGTACCTTCAAGAGCAAGGCCCCCAAGCCTGGCCAGAAAGGGTGAGTTGGAAACTCACTTAGAACACACAAATATAACTACTACTGCAACAATGAAAACTAATTGTGCGTAGGCCTACTAACATAACAAGCATCCATCCTTACATATCAAATGCAACTCCTTTTATACCGTACCAACACACACTTCAATAAATCTCTCTCTCTAACTCAACTTTACATTACCACCACAACCCTCACGCCTGCTGTGTCTCTATCCCTTTAACTCATGGAACTTCTCCCTCTCTCCTCTCCCACCAGATTCGGTGACGACATCCCTGGCATGGAGGGTCTCGGCACAGACATCACAGTGGTCTGCCCATGGGAAGCTTTCGGTGACATGGAACTCAGCGACCTGGCGAAATATGGAATTGTTTAGACGCCCTACCCCTACTTCCCTTCCCTCGACCACCCCCTCCACTTCTCTTTCCTTCACTCCCCCGCTCCTCCTCCTTTCTGGACCCTGCGGTCAGGGATTCCAATACTTTGAACTGATTCTAGTTGTTTTGTACAAGGCACTTCCACTTTGATATCAGCTCATTGTTTAAGAGCTGGGCGTACTCGGGTGCACCACCGACCCTGAGAGAATTGGTGAAGTAACACAAACACACAGTGATACTTGGGAAATATGCACACACCAGCTTTTAACCTAAGACACGTATGACCAAGCCTCCTCCTGCCCCTTCCTCCTGTAGAAATCTTACTTAAACGACCAGCTAAGCAATGTCCTAACAACTGCAGTCAAATGGCACTCAAGTTATATGAATACGACATGTAATGTATATTAGTGACGTGCATATTCACTTTATGCGGCCTGTAGGTAAATACATGGTCTTGTCAGTGACGCTTACTTCAACACTACTACTACTAGTTTCACTGGTGCATTTCCTGAGAGAGAAGCTGGACTAAAGGTTTGACTAACCGTTGTTTATATCTCAACCATAGTTGGTCTCCTCCCGCCTGGCTTTTTTCTCTACCTGCACCCGCTCTCCTTGAAAGCACTCTTTATATACAGAAATATATATTTATGTACAAAATAGAATCAATCCATATTTTTTTTTACAGCGAATGTCAAATGTCTTTTGTGTCATTTGACTGTTCTTTTGAGAGCTGATCACTCCTGCAATGTGTCAATCACATATGAATCCTCTTGAAATTATGTGAAGAATAACCAATTGAAAAACAGCTACTTCTCCTGGTACTTTGGCAATACTTCATCAGAAGCAATCAATTAAAATGTAAATTTCTTATCTTGGATCCTCAATAACACAAAATACAACCGCCAGCGACTCAAACACACATTATTAAAACACAGGACAACGTAAGAAATTGCTCAGTTCCCTCCTGTACTCCCTGTTCATTCATGACTGCATGGCCAGGCACACCTCCCAACACCATCATTAAGTTTGCCGATGACACAACAGTGGTAGGCCTGATCACCGACAATGATGAGACAGCCTATACAGAGGTCAGAGACCTGGCCGTGTGGTGCCAGGATAACAACCTCTCCCTCAACGTGATCAAGACAAAGGAGATGATTGTGGACTACAGGAAAAGGAGGACAGGGCACGCCCCCATTCTCTTCGACGGGGCTGTAGTGGAACAGGTTGAGATCTTCAAGTTCCTTGGTGTCCACATCACCAACAAACAAACAAACATGGTCCAAGCACACCAAGACAGTCGTGAAGAGGGCACGACAAAGCCTACTCCCCCTCAGGAGACTGAAAGGAATGGGTCCTCAGATCCTCAAAAGGTTCTACAGCTGCACCATCGACAGAATCCTGACTGGTTGCATCATTGCCTGGTATGGCAACTGCTCGGCCTAAGACCGCAAGGCACTACAGAGGGTAGTGCGAACGGCAAAGTACATCACTGGGGCCAAGCATCCTGCCATCCAGGATCTCTATACCAGGCGGTGTCAGAGGAAGGCCCTAAAAATTGTTAAAAGACTTCAGCCACCCTAGTCAGACTGTTCTCTCTGCTAATGCACGGCAAGCGGTACCGGAGCGCCAAGTCTAGGTCCAAAAGGCTTCTACCTCCAAGCCATAAGACTCCTGAACAGCTAATCAAATGGCTAACCAGACTATTTGCACTTTTTTTAACCTTTGTTTAACGAGGCAAGTCAGTTAAGAACAAATTCTTATTTATAATGACAGCCTAGGAACAGTGGGTTAACTGCCTGTTCAGGGGCAGAACGACATATGTACCTTGTCAGCTCGGGGATTTGAACTTGCAACCTTTCGGTTATTAGTCCAACACTCTAACCACTAGGCTACCCTGCCACCTCTAATTACTAGTTACTTTTATTTTTTACTGAACACTTATTTTTCTTAAAACTGCATTGTTGGTTAATGTAAGTTAAATGTAAGCATAAATGTAAGCATTTCACTGTAAGGTCTACACCTGTTGTATTCGGCGCATGTGAAATAACATTTCATTTGATTTTAAATTGGACACCAAAATAACATGAAAGTCACAAACCACAACAAAATACTTTTATATAAAGATTTTATATGGACATTCACTAACAAAATAGCATAATGGCAGCCAAGGGATAAACATGACAGAGGGGAAGAGATTCGTAGTAGATGGCAGTCACTTCCATTAGAAACCTATAGTGAATAAGAAGAACCACCTCACTGTATAATATAATACAAGGAGCCAAAAACACATGACAAGGACTGAGTCTACTCCATGGCTCTGTTCCAATATCCACACAAGCATACTACTTAGTATGAAGCACTGTATCAAGGTATTAATTCAAAGTAATATGCTGGTATGGAAATTAGAACGTTGCCATTGTGTTCTTGCTTCGTTGTGGCGGACATTTTGTTTTGCCCATCACTGGGCCTGAGTCTTTGACAAACAGCACTGCGCTCTTCTTTGCTACACTAGCATCCTAAGAGTAAAAAGCTGCCTAGCATTCTCAATGGGGTTTAGTGGTAAAAGATGAATACTGCAACCGAATGATGTTGGAGTCTGATCTCAAAAGACAGAAAAATCATGCAAAACAGTTAGGTCAGGGGTCTCAAACTCTACTTCCTGGAGTACGACATCATGCTGGTTGCCCATGTTGATTGGTTCAATAGGTTGTCAATCATTTATCTACTTTGCTCTGCGTTTCTCAATTTGGTAACCATAGAAATAGGGCATAAATAACTATCTTTGGCTGTATATTTTCAGTTATTCATATTTCAGTCCACTTTTGCAATACATGATAATAAAGTCAAATGACCAAAGAAGAAGAGTTTGACCCCTGTTGATGTCTTAGATTAAGTTCACACTGAGAAGAGTGGTACACACAGCCAGAAAACAGAAGATAAAATGAAAAATAGCGCAAACATTACAAAATAAACCATGACTGCAGCATTTTGAAATATTGTTTCATAGTAATTAGTTCATGCCCCACAACATTTTCTTTGTAAAACTGCTTTGAAACATTTACCATTGTACAAACCAAACGATAACACTTACAACCTTTTGTATACTTGGATCATTCAAAACTGCATGCCCTTTAACCTAGACAGCACACGAGTGCTACGCTCTTCACATCCGTTTTAAACCTCAACCGACAAAATTTCAGCACTGAAATGTTAGGAGTCTTTTTTGTCTCTGACAGAACGACTAGGTTTCTTCACCAGGTCAGAAGAAGTGCTTGTCAGGCCACCGTTCATTCCAAAGGATTCTTGTCTACTGTAAACTTTGGACTTGGAATAAATTGTGAGGCACGAACATTTCAGCCTTTCCCTATTTTTTTTACTCAATCCAATGCTTGCCAACCCCCATCACCCTATTTCAGTCTGGACCAAAAAGTCCTGTTTCTTCCATTTAGAAAATTTGTTTGGTAGTTTAGTTTTACATGCGTTCCCGGGTTGTTCGCTCCATAGATATAGAACACTAGATAGGCTGATGTCATAGTGGCATACCTCTATGGTTCCCTCCCTCTTTGAAACTACCAAAGAGTCCATTCCCCTCTGCCCAAGAAAACAACACAGGAGGAAAAAAATATCAGATTTCAACTAATCTTAATGGAGGAAATGAAAATATCACCTTACTTTAGGAGGAACTACAACATTTACCAATAGAAAAAATATAACAAGAGCTAATGCAACAAATAAAAAGACAGCACTTATAATAATAACCACAATAACGATAATATATTTATCATACACATGACTAAAAGTGTGCTTTTCTACAAATCTTTGGAACAAAAAAAAGGCAAAAACAACCACATTTGGAAATAGAGTATAAGGATATAGAAATATGCACAATAGTATGGTATTTTGCATTAAATATTTTTCATATTGATGGTGTCCCTCTTTCAATGCCTGTTGACAGAATCTCACTATCTATTACCAACGTAGCTATTCTCAGGAAGACTGTACTTGATGTTTACCTGCTCTTCTAAAAGACAGAACAAGTTAGGGAAATCATTCATATAGCCAAATAAAACATCTCTATCATAACTTTTCAAAGAAATATAACTGAATAAGTTTATTCTAGGACACTAGGTTCTAGTTGTTTCCAGTGATATCAGTGATATCTGTCTAAGCCGAACATTCACAACGCAATAAAAAGCTAGCCGGTACTTCTATAGTAGTGATGAAATATTATATAGTTCTGAGTGATTTGTGTGAAGTATTGTGAGAATATGATGTTGTGCACTGGAAGTTTCGTTTGGTGTAATATAGTGTTAGGTAGATGGGACGTGTAGTGTTGCCCACTGTAGTGATTGGCGTACAGATATTATCTACACTGTAGTCCTAGCCCCTAGACCCCGTTTCTAGGGAAGTGGAAAATGTGTAGAGGTGTGCTCAGAGAACCACCGAAACTAACAATAATAACGCAATAAAGACAACGCTATAAATCAGCAATAATAAGAATAATAATTTGGTAACTTTTTTTCTCTCTCTAACTAATTTATTTGCATAATTGTAACAATTACATTTTTAAAGGTTCGCCATTTTCACGGACTAAGAAAACTTTGAGGTAAGGAACAGCTATGATAATCATTTTACTGCCCAGTTTGAAGTGAGTAATTTCTAAGTGTTAAAAAAAAACATCAGTCCATCCCTCTCTCTCTCTCTGCAATGATGATGTCATTTCCTCTCTCATACTCCTTCACCCCACAAGAGGAAACATGGAGTCACATCCTCCATTTTGTTTGCAAATTGTCTTTCAGTTCCAAAATGCTTTTGGTGCTCGGTTGCTGTGGTTTCTCGCTCATTTCAGGCTCCACAGACATGCAGACACAGTTCTGTCTTCCATAACTAGGCTCCACCTCCATTCTTGATGTATTATTTGTGTATAGTACATGCCACATTACACCTGGGCTGTTATACGTGTGGTCGGGGGGGTTTGTCTTAGTGTTCAGTTATCGGTCCGGACACCAGTTACATGATAGGCTCTGGAGGTACGCTAGCTGGGGGCGACCATTCTGTGTCTTGTGCTGCTGAGAGTGTCGAGAGGGAGAAACAGGGGGACTATAATACAGCCGTGCAATGGAAACAAGCGGCCATTTGGGTTCAAATACAAGTTATTTTTTCCTATTTTGTTTTCTTTGTCAAGGCTTTCCACCAGTCTTTAAAACGGCATTCCTATTTTTGTTTGAAGCGAAAAAAAGAGAGTGGACAGCAGGAGCTTTTGAAATATAAATGTTTCCATGGTAGGCTACAAACTTGCGTCAACGTGTTGCAATCCCCGTCCTGGACCGTAGAGGGAGCTCTTTTATAGATTGTTCAAACAGGATGAGAGAGAGCTCCTGGGAAATGTGATTCTCTTTAGTAGGGCGCAAATCTACTGTAGCCTCCCCTGTACAGTGTGGCCTGGTAGAGACAGAGGAGAGGAGGTAAGATGGCAGTTAGTGGGTTAGTGAATGGCTAGATCTTTACCATATAAGTAGAATTACTAGAATGGACAATCTAATTCTATGATCTTTTCTTTGTTGTGGATAGTACTGTATAGACAAGCATTCTTACCATAGCTCCTACACCGTACGCTGCAGCTGTGGCAGGGTTTAGCGCAGCGTGGTAAGGGTCTGTCGTGTACACCCGTCCGTAGCTGGAGACCAGAGATTAGTACATTACAAACCCACAGCTATGCAACCAAACATGTTCCAGAATAGAAAGTGAAGTAGGCCCACTACTTTTAGTTTGAATATGTTAATATATGTTACCTATATATAGTCATAGTACGGTGTGCTACAGCTTTATTTTGTGCCTATCACTCACCCATCACTGTAGGCAGCTGCTGCGGCAGCCGCTGCTCCTGCAGGACTGGCTACTGCAGTCGGCTGAGCATAGCGATACGCAGCATAGCCACCCTAAAGAAGGAAGGGACAGACAGACAGAGAGAGAGAACACAGTTGTTAGTCGATTTTGATCAACTTCCTCACACTATACCCCAGGAATGAATGATAGTGAAGCTATGTTACTTTACAACAGCAGAAAAAGAGAGCGACTGACACAAGCAGCAACAACGGGTCATCTGGTGTAACATGGCATTCAGAGAATGTAGCAGAGGCCTTTTCCCGGTGTTGGTCTCCCTCCATGACCAACAAAAAACACTAGGGCCTCGGTTTGTGGCAATGATACAGGCCCTGCAGCAGTGTGCTGCGACTTTTCTTCATTCAATTAATCTGATCATTGATGTTTTGTTGGAGAAGAAGGGAGAGACAAAGACGGGAGAAAGTGTGCATAACCTCAGGTGTGAAATCCCCTCCTTCCCATCAAAAACACACCGTTAAAGAAAGGGGGGGATGAATAAACAGATAATCAGGATCATTATTCCTTTAATGTGGAAAAACGGATGATGGACACAGAAGACGGCCAGCCAATCCAATTAAGGGGGAGGGGACACATACACTCGCGTGGCCACAACCAATCACTGACGCCGGACAGCATGCACCCCAAACTCAAAACAGAGGAGGCCGTCTCCTTGGCAACACACCACTGCATTCTAACCTACAGATCAGTACAGGACCAAGTCCCAGTATTCAGTTACACACACATCTGCTGGGGTGGGGGTGGGGGGTTAGGGAGGGGATAGGAAGAGGAGAATACAGAGAGAGAAGGGGTAAGAGGAGGGGAAAGGGGTATAAGTGTGTGTCTGCATGCCAACATTGATTCAGTTAGCATGCCACAGGTGGAACAGATATAGGGAGATACCGGGAAGGGGTCAGAATGACTCATTAAGATGAATATCCATGTCCCTGAGAGTTTGTGGACCTGCAATGGTTCCTCAGATCCTGGAGATCCTCTGTAAGCTGTCTTTAAGATACTCAACTTTCAGAAACTAGGTCAGCCATTACTGTCAAAGTGTACCTCTCATTTTGGCTATACTTCATATCTAAGGGTGGCCGGTATAAAGCCTGCCTAAGCATCGTGGCAAAATCCTATATTGTTTTTATCTGTGTATATGATTTATTGTACTATTTCTTTAAAAAAAAATTAACAAAACTTTAAAATGTCCATCATGTTGTCTAATTCCTTTAGAAGGTAATATTGTAATTTGTGTTATAATGATTCCCTTTCTCCCCCGTTCAGAAACTCCACCCATGTCAGAATCCAGTGAGTTAGTAATAGAAACAGAAATAAAGAGGCATTTCAATCTGGGATGGTAAATAAAACACCAGTAGCAGCAGTAGCAGTCAGTCAGTCAGTGGAACGCATAGTAATAGAATGGATGCACACTGGCTGATCACACAGTGACGTGATGATGGGACCCTACCTGGGGCAATCTGCCACTAATGTCCTGAAACACTATTCTACAGAGAGAACAGAGAAGAGCTATGGTCAACCTGGTACCACACACACAGGTACACAATCACACTCCACACGCAGGCAAACGATGCATAGAGCTGTCTATTCATGAATGTATAGAACTTTTATGAGGGCGTGTAGTATAGATCCTAGAAGATCGGATGTTGCACATGGCATGCACCGCTTCAAATAGCAATATAATTAATCAAGAACAAAATGGGTGCAGTGTGTGTAACAGCTATTATTGATCTGTCTAATTAAAATAATTGAATGAATAAAAAAATGAGAAAAAAAAACTAAGTGTGTTAAATTGTAACGTTTACTATATCACCCACTTATACACAGCTCTGTGGATTTGGTCCATGCACACACACTCACCCACACTCAGACGGTGGGAGGGGAAAGGAGAGAATGAGAGAGAAAGAGCGGAGGAGAGAGGTATACTTACATAGAGGTCTGCTGCACCGTAAAACCCTTCCTGATACATCACGCTGAGAGAGAGGAGGAGGACGAGGAGAGGAAAGACAAGAAAAGGAGAGATGGATAGAAGAGAAGTGATGGATGGTGATTGAGGAGTGGAAGTTGTGAAGAGGAGCAGAAAAAAGAAGAGAGTGTAAAAGAGGAGAGAAAAGGGGTGGCTGATTAATATACACACACGCGTGCAACATGCAAGATGAAATACCACTTCTCTTGTTTGGCCAAACGTAGCCCTACAAGTCATATTGAAGTGATTGTGACCACTGTGCAGCAGAGAGCAATATTATCTCATGTTCATACAAAGAAATGGTATTTCAGTGCAGCACCAATACTAACGCAATTAATTCAAGTGTATTTGTTATATCACACCATGCAGTAAAAGTGTGTGTGTGTTTTATTGAGTAACACCTACCCTGGGTATGTAGGTATAGCTTGCTGGGGTAGGGCTGCCCTGACAGCACTGTAGACCGGCCGGCCACGACCCCGGAGGTGGGCGCCCCTAAAGGTCGCTGCCGCTGTGGCAGCCTGTGCAGCCGCCGCAGGGTACGGGAAACCAGGGACTGAGAGAGACAGGCCAGAGAAATCAGAGAGAGGCAAAAAAGAACAAAGAGTTAGTCTACACAAAAGCACAGTCTACAGGAAAGGGAAACAGGCTATTTTGATTATGATGGAAATCCATTGTGGGGTGAAGTGTCCTAATATAAAGGAATACATATGGGCTAAAGCTAGTCATATCAACATCTGACCCATCTACACTGATGAAATGAGGACTTACAGTGCCATCAGAAAGTATTCAAGACCACATTTTGTTACGTTACGTCGTCAATCTACACACAATACCCAATAATGACAAAACAAAAACACGTTTGTTTGCTGAAATATGACATTTACATAAGTATTCAGACCCTTTACTCAGTACTTTGCTGAAGCACCTTTGGCAGTGATTATAGCATCGTCTTCTTGGGTATGACGCTATAAGCGTGGCACACCTGTATTTGGGGAGTGTCTCCCACTCTTCTCTGCAGATCCTCTCAAGCTCTGTCAGGTTGGATGGGGATCGTTGCTGCACAGATATTTTCAGGTCTCTCCAGAGATATTAGATCGGGCCCAAGTCCGGGCTCTGGCTGGGCCACTCAAGGACATTCAGAGACTTGTCCCAAAGCCAATCCTGCGTTGTCTTGGCTGTGTGCTTAGGGTCGTTGTCCTGTTGGAAGGCCCCAGTCGGAGGTCATGAGTGCTCTGGATCTCTCTGTACTTTGCTCCGTTCATCTTTCCCTTGATCCTGACTCGTCTGCCAGTCCCTGCCGCTGAAAAACATCCCCAGAGCATGATGCTGCCACCACCATGCTTCACCTTAGGGATGGTGCCAGCTTTCCTCCAGACGTGATGTTTGGCATTCAGGCCAAAGAATTCAATATTGGCTTCATCAGACCAGAGAATCTCTGTTTCTCGTGGTCAGAGTCTTTAGGTGCCTTTTGGCAAACTCCAAGCGGGCTGTCATGTGCCTTTTACTGAAAAATGGCTTCCGTCTGGCCCCTCTACCATAAAGGCCTGATTGGTGGAGTGCTGCGGAGATGGTTGTCCTTCTGGAAGGTTCTCCCATCTCCACAGAGGAACTCTGGAGCTATGTCAGAGTGACCATCGGGTTTTTGGTCACCTCCCTGACCAAGGCCCTTCTCCCCCGATTGCTCAGTTCGGCCGGACGGCCAGCTCTAGAAAGAGTGTTGGTGGTTCAAAACTTCTTCCGGTTAAGAATGATGGAGGCCATTGTGTTCTTGGGGACAATCATTGCTGCAGACATTTTTTCGTACCCTTCCCCAGATCTGTGCCTCGACACAATCCTGTCTCGGAGCTCTACGGACAATTGCGTCGACCTCATGGTATAGTTTTTGCTCTGACACGCACGGTCAACTGTGGGACCTTACGTGGACAGATCTCTAAGATGATCAATGGAAACAGGATGCACCGCAGCTCAATGTTGAGTCTCATAGCGAAGGGTCTGAATACTTATTTCAATGTTTTATTTTTATTACATTTGCTGAAATTTCTAACAACCTGTTTTTCCTTTGATATTATGGGGTATTGTGCATAGATTGCTGGATTTCTTTTATTTGTATCAATTTTTAAATAAGGCTAGAACGTAAAAAAATGTGGAAAAAGTCAAGAGGTCTGAATACTTTGCTTAGACACTAAGCTAACAATGTTAGCTTCTCACCTATACTGACGAAATGAAGACTTAAGCTAACAATGTTAGCATCTCATAGCATCAGCTGTGTTGATGAAATGAGTCTAACAATGTTAGCATCTCACCTGTATAGAGCTCTGGACTGTACATGGCTCCAACCATTGGACTCAACTTCCACCCGGCTGTAGGGGAGTTGGCATTTAATAGACCTAATGTAAATTTGAGGGAAAAAGGATAAGAAATATGAGTAACACTCAGCATCTCAACATCTATATCTCAACAAGTTAAACATACGATGCAATTACACTGATGTAATCACATGCAACTACACAGTAACTACATTGCTGCTAATGTATAACAAGCTGAAAAGTTATAATTCAGCAGGATATTGGTCATATTCAGCAGTTATAACCAGCTATATTATCTTTACCATAAGGTAGAGCGGCGAGCCCCTCTCCACCATTAGAATATGGGGTGACCATTTTCTTATTGGTCATCACCCTGGCTGTGGCGTTGTTGACCTGGGTGTCAGAGAAAGGTCAGAGGTCAAGACAACACGATGAGGGGTCCACACCGGACCTGAGGGACAAACACACGCCTGCTCCATGCACAAACAACATGGGCTCCTCCTGTATACCCAAAACCCATAGAAATAGAATGAATAGAACAGGCTTGGAACCTCTAACCCTGGAAAACTGACTGTTAAACTCATGGGTACACTCACAATGTCTGCCTGGTACTGTGATGTAATAATTTCCATGATAATGTAGACTGTTCATTCAAATAATGCTAACTGATGTTGTGATGCGGCTCATGCAATGGAATGTACTGTATTTTTTGTAATGTCAGTTGAGTAACATTTTATTTTTTAAAATCACAGCACAGATTGATGGGTGCACTTCCTGCTTTTACCTACTGCTTTGGTCTAATGGGTACACTCACAATGGCCGACAGTCCACCCATTATGCCATCACTGACTTCATTCTATTTCTATGCCTAAACCACACAGTACAGGCACCAACATAACAGTCAGTACTACCAGAACCAATAGGCCCTAGATATTTGAAATAGGAGTGCCTCAATACACTTAGAACTGGCTATGACTTTACTAACTGAGATTATTAATACTTATGTAACTAGCGCAAATAAATTGAGATCAGTAAAAAAAACGATGTTTGTACTTGTCAACATTTATCTGCTACTGTGAGTCGTATGAATTGAATAAAGTGACAGTAGTGTTTACACTTGGATACGAGGTTCATTTCTGATGTAAAGTGATGGTAATTGACTGACACATGCGTTCTTTTGAAGGAAAAAAACCTAGGAATTTGTGAGTATTCACAATAATTTAACCATTGACACACACACACACACACACACACACAACAAAAATAAAAAACATGTCAGATTAAGGCATTCAAAAGAAATCCAAGACCATTCCAGGCATTGCTACCTTTAAAAAGAGGGAAAAGAGAGGGTGAAGTAAGCTTCTGTTGAACACGATGCAATACGTTTCATCACTTGAACAGGTCATACACAGATTACACGCAGCCAGTCAATCAAGAGCGCATCACATGACCAGAGGGTGAGCCAAACCAGCCAATCAGCAAGCATCATATGCAGTATATATAGACCAATCAAAACATTCTGGCAGCCCTCCCAATCAAGTCACACACATCATACAGAGAGAGGGGGAGAAGAGAGAGCGGGATGCAGGAAGAATAGCCAGTCCACATTAAAATACATGGAAACACATAAATGATGGGAGGTAGAGAGAGAGGGTGAGAGAGAGAGAGAGATATAGAAAGAAAAATTGTTTTTACATTTCTTTCTCATGAACAAAAAACAAATACCAAGATGCGGAAACAAACTAATCAAAACAAAGAAAAAACATCTAACCGTTTGCCTACATATAAGATCCAAGACAAGAGCTGGGATAGAGACAGAGAGAGAGGCCAGAATAAAGAGATAGAGGATGGGGGGATGCAAATGTCATTCCTCTAAAACCAAATCAAACCACGACCGTGAAACACTGTCAGGCATTGCAATTCAGTGTCGCACTACAAAAAACTAGAAGCAGACACCAATAACACACCATCCAAAGCCAAACCACTGCTCAACATTTTTTTAAAGAAACTTCTCATGGGGCGGCAGGGTAGCCTAGTGGTTACAGCATTGGACTAGTAACCAAAAGGTTGCAAGGTCAAATCCCCGAGCTGACATTGTACAAATCTGTCGTTCTTCCCCTGAACACTGTTCCTAGGCCGTCATTGAAAATAAGAATTTGTTCTTAACTGACTTGCCTAGTTAAATAAAGGTAAAAAAAAAAATCCTGGGCACATTATCCAATTAAGTACAATCCTATTGAGAGTCAGATGTGATACTGATGATGGTTTCAAGATGATCTTCTCTCTAGCGGTGGTCTCCATTGGTAACTAGTTTGAAGTATTGTGTGTGCTCTATATCAGTTGCATATCCTTAACTTGTACAAAGTGTCATTTCACCTTTGTTTTAATGTGAAGAATAGACTACTCTCTGCACTTCGACATTGACAACTACAGCCACAAAACCTACTGTCTAGTTACCAAGATTTACTTCTACAACAAACGCATTCATGCTTTGTCATGCCAATCCACTACTAGTGTACCAAACAAAATGCTGTTGAATCAAAGCAATCTACCGTTTGGTATTCACTAAAGAAAGGTAGTTAATACATAACATAGAGATGACAGTGGCGCTATATGATACAGACGACAAGAGATAGTCAACCATGCAGGAATTAAATAGCTCTAGAATTAACGTTTGAATGCAGTTAGAGTGGTGAATGGAATTAATGCATAAAGGGGTAGTCAGTTGCGCTTGCAGATGCGTTTTATATCAGGTTATCTTAACGTTACAGAAAGAGTCTGGAAGGCCATGCGGTCAAATGCCATTGGTTTTCTAATCAGCATTTTATTCGCCAGCTCCACAATGAATCACAGGATTAGCCAATCAGATCCTTTCGATCAAACCCTGCTGGGTCAAGGACACTTTAATAGTATTGTGTGTAGGGTGCACTTTATCTTTATTTGGCGGATGGGGGGGTGGGGGTCATTCAAAAATGATGCCATGTGTACACAACTTACCATTGCCGGGGAAACGGTGTGAGGACACGCGAGCGGTTACCGTGGAGACTGACAACAACACAGAAATCATCAGGGGGAAATAGAGAAAATATAATAAGAAATTAACCAAAACAAAAACAACCAATGAGGTGATGAAGAGCAACCACCCCCACCCTGAGGTACACAGAGGAAGTGATGTCATGAAGTGATGTCACAGGTGATTGGTCCCCTTTTGACATAAAGCTGACCTCTATTGATGTAACTACTACAAATACCCAATCCATATGAGCAGATACAGCCATACACATGGGAGACAGAGAGGGACAGTTGAGGGATCAATCTAGAAGCCTATGGGTCAGGGAGAAATCACTGCCCAGCTTTCACTGATATTCGAAGAACTTTTCAACGCATAACCAGTGTTGGGGGTAACGCCTTACAAAGTAACGTGCTACAGTAATAATAACACTTTTTGTGGTAACGAGTAATATATCAGAGTTACTGTTCAAATTGGAGTAATAATATTAGTTATTTTGTTATCATTCCCTTCCGATTACATTTATTGATCCTCTGTTGACGCAATATAAGTTCCTGTTTATGCATGCACACACTAATACGAACTGCTTACGTGAGGGCGATGGAAAAATGGCAGAAGTGTCTAAAACACTTACTTTCCCAGCATGGAAGTACTCCCATTACTTTAATTTGGTAGGACAAGATGACAAGAATAACACCGTAAAATTTCAACTCTGCCCAGGTGAGAAACACCTGACACTGCTGCTGAAGATGATGGAGGGCCTACCTCATCCAAACAACCAAGGTTTGATTCTAATGGATCAGGAGGACAGGCTGTAATCCAGGTAGAGCTCAACCAGCTTGTAGCTGGGTATGTAGTAGAGGAAATGCTGCCCTTATCCACAGTAGATTTTATGTCTGTCATTATTAGGCTAACTGTGTTGGTGCATAAGCCTACGTAGGGTAACGTTGACATTGTTTACATTGAGTGGGGAAGCGCCACGTTTTGGGGTGTAGCAAAAGTAGTAAAGAGCAGTAACTAATTACTTTTCCCAGGGAGTAATAAGTAAAGTCATTCATTAATGTTGAAAGAAGTAATAGGTAATATAACTTTTTTTGTTGTAAAAAAAACGCAACACTGCACATAACTAAATACTCTATTGGAGTACAGTTAAAAAGGAGAATGGACAGACAGAGAGAGGTATATGGACTAGGCTTGGGCAGTATTCCATTTATACCGTATACTAGTGTATTTGGAAAAAGCCACAGGAAGTTTTTTTTTCAATACCCTCAAAAATATTTATTTGAAGTTATTCAATAAATTTGAATATTTGTAGTAACTTTTTAAGTTAATACCTGCAGTCAACTTGTGCAATACGTTCGGCGATAAAGCAGATTGCGTTCTTCATTTCACCAGTCACATTATTTAACGTTCTGAAGTTTACCGCAGTTCCGCAGAACAGTTGAGCCAGTCAAGTGTTTGTTTGTAAATGTCACAATGGGATACAGCGGGAGCTGGTGAGCCCGTAGCATTCTATATCTATCGGCCAGTCTCTGTTGTGCGCCGCACGAGGTGAAGTTACACTTATACAATTCACTACTAAATGTTTGGCATCAGATATCTTATAACGGCTCTCAGCCGTGTTTGAGAAGTCAAAGAGCTCTTGGTTAGTTATCTGTACAGCTGCCATTTTCCCCCTGTGCTTCCTACTAGCAGGTTTTTTCTCCTCCGTTCTTCTCACCTCTGCTGGATGTACACAAGCTGATCTTCTTTCAGAAAAGCATGCATCACAACTTTGTTCATTTGCACAATTTCTCTCGTTCACCTTCGCTTGTTGAGTCCACACTCAACAAAAATGACATTCGGTAGCCTCTAGCTATGATTGTATAACTTTATGAGCTGGATTTGCCTGTCTTTGCAATTAGTTTGTTGTTAGCATTCTAGTAATAGACGCCCAATGGGCTTTTTTTGAGTTTATAGTGCCCCTTGTGTGCTATGCCGGTAATACCATAAATCCTGGGATGGCAGGTAGGACGGTATGAAAATCTGGATACCGCCCAAGCCTATAATATGGACAGCTGTGGAGAGTCACAAACAAAAACAGGTTGATATAAGGGGAGAGAGACAAACAAGGATAGACAGACCGACCGGCATGAAGATAGAGAAAGAGTGGAGAAAGAGATGGAGCAGAACAGAAAAGGGGGAAAAGGAGGAGAAGACAGCCGTATCATTGTCACTCTTCACTCTCCGACTCTCTCCCCTCTTCCCCCGTATTTCTCTTTTTCACCCACACGTTTAAGCCCACATTCACACAACAGAGGAGTGCATAACAGTTGAGAGCATGCAGAAGAGCTCAAAATAAAGCATGGATCTAAAACCAAGAAAACCAAGAGCCAAAGCGATGGCAGAGCATGAGGTGTTTTCCTTCCAAGATCTTCCAAGTCATGCTGACAGAGAAACATAGAGGCATCGCAGCGAAACTCATTCCCATATTACTCTTGGAAAAGGGGGATGCAAGTAAGGGTATGAGGTGTGGGTGAGCATTAGTGTAGGCTGCCTTTATTTAATGAGTGATATATAGACCCCAAAAACCACCAGTGAATCTAAAAGCAGCAGATCAAACACTTCACCACCACACTCCCTCAGCGCAGTCTCATACCAATACCTGCCATCACCTAATGCATGCAGCAATGTCAACATACAGCAACGTAATCAAACTACTTCAATACTGTGCACTGACTCACAATCAAGCACACAGGTATCTGAATGTAGGGTAAAGAAAAGGCAGCAATCCTTTATGACATCACATCACCTGACCCGTCTTCTGAAACACGATTGGTAGCCCATGCAAGAGAATCTCAAACACAAGCAAGCATGGTTGTTTGTCAGAAGAAAATAAGGAAGAGAGGAGAGGGAGAACGTTCCCTCTAAAATAGTGAACACCAATAAAGGCCGGCTTCTGATCGTGGAAGTGATGGTGATGATGGATAAAAAAAGAAGGGGTGCAGCAGAGAAAACAAGATACGCCCTCTCGCATGCTGTGTCATAAGCAGCGTCCAGAGGCACAGTGTGTAAAGGTGTCACATGAAAACACTGTTCCCAGACCATTTTGTTGCCAAACCACCCAGCATGCTTTGCAATCCAGGCAGACCCATAAAGCTGAAGATCAAAACGTGCAAAATGGACAGTGCACGACAGTGCATCGATCTTTCTGTGAGACACCCCCGCACCATGCTGGAAGGAGGTTATTATAACACTACCACAAACAAGACTCCCTGAAACCATTTGAGACAGTTCAACTGGAGATGGAGGAGCATACAAAACCAACCGGACCTCATTTCACTGCTGAACATGGGACAAAGACGAAAAACAAAATGGCCACCGTTCTTGGAGGGTAAATTACCTCAACCTTGCGTCCTTCCACCAGAGTTCCGTGGAGAGCGGCTCTGGCCTTCTCAGCGTCCGCGCTCGTCTCAAACGTCACAAAGCCAAAACCCTAGAGAGAGGGAATGGGGTTGAGGATGGAAAGAGAAGGAGAGAAAACGAGAGGGTTGGAATATAAGAGAAGGTGATGAAGAAATATGCGTAAGCTATGTCAATTCTGTGCAGAGTATTACGTAAGGTAACTTCAAATGAACAGGTTTGGCATTTTGATGTGTACATGTCATACCTTCGATCCTCTCTCGTTGAATATGATCTCTACGTCGAGGATCTTTCCGAATTGCTGTAGAAAAAAAAAGGGGGGGGGGGCAGCATCAATAAGCATGGCACTGCAAACTACTGCATTGAAAATGAAATACAAAACTTGAACACAAGGCGTCAGTATTGTACCGGACATTTAAACTAGCAGAAATCATGCTGTACTTTTTAATGATCAGTTCTATTCCTCTTAGTGCCGCTCTTAATTCTCTGCTCTTTTTCCTGCTCCATGTTAAGGAAGCTTTACTAAAACCCTAATTTAAAAGTCCTAAAATGGATGTAGCAATCATAGATTAATCCCTATCTAATCTAGAATATCAGGGTTGTGGATGGGAAAAAGGACAATATTCCTGGTCTCGTACCCCAAACATCTGCCGGAGGTCAGGGTCTCTGAAGCGGAAGGGAATGTTGGAGACGTGGAGGCGTTTGGGGGTCCCCTTTTCTGAGTCGTCCCCTACGGACCCCCCGCCACCACCTCCTCCTGTACCCACCAACTGGGTATCAATCTGTGACGACACATCTGACTGCTGAGAGAGAGAGCGAGTGAGAGCGAGAGAGAGAAAGTAAGGATTGAATAGACACTTACTCCCTCATTCACAGCGTGAAACAAACTCGCTTGTAAAGTTTGTGCAAATAAAAACCAACAAACTCACGTGGGTCGTTAAGCTGTTTGGGACGCTTGTCGGGGTGTTAAGGCCTGCCTGTCCGGCCTCCACCGACCCCTGGATGGCCCCTGCGGCGTACAGACTGGCCCCGTACTCCAGGGCCAAGCCGTTCTGGGGGGGCGGAGGGGGAGGAGGGGGGAAGGCGGAGAAGGATGGGGGGACGAGACCCTCTTGACCACCTGCTGCATCCTGAGAGCCCTGAGGGTGGGGGGAGAGAGAGAGAGAGGTGAGTGGTCTTAAGTAACTGGCTGGCTATACTCCACCGTATTCCTTTACCGACAGAGAGCCTGAGAGAACATCACTAGGGGTAAGACCACTTTCCCAAGAGGTTCAGTTTAAAAGGCTTACAGGCACGGATATTATATTTCCATCCCCCCGGTGTGTGTGTGTGTACTGTTGTCCATTAAATATTCACTACAGGCCCATCTATTATTGAGGGGGTCAGCAGCTTCCACACAGAGAAGCAGCACAATGGATGGCGACACCCACACACAGACACACACAGATAGTGTGTTGAGGTGTGTGTGTGTCTAACTCTGACACGCAAACGCCCACACGCCTAAACATTCACAAAGGCTGACTGTTGGATAACGGCTGTGCTATAATCTAATGCCCACAACTACCCAAAATACTCTCATAAACACACACACACACACACACACACACACACACACACACACACACACACACACACACACACAACAGTGCATTCCTAGCTTACTGGCAGAGGGGCATCGCTACCCTAAATGGAAATGGTGAGAGTGCTGAAAGAGAGGACGGAGAGACAAGAGGAGGAGAGGAAAGGGGGATGGGATATGGAGAGGACAGGAGAGGTAAAGACTGACAGAAAAGCACTGCTACTGATCCATGAAATACTAGATTCAACGTGTTACATTCATTTACTATATCAGACTGCTAGAAACAGGTTTGGCTTAGATTGTTGACCAACATAACTATAGTGTCCAAATGTTTATTGAAAACAAATATATTGTCACAATGAGCTCTTGTTGTCTCTCAAATACATTGTTACAGTTGTTGGTTAGCTAGCAAGCAAATGTTTTGCCATATTAGCATTCACATGAAATTAGTCAAAACAAGACATCATTTCACAGCTGTGGTCCCATGTGGCTCAGTTGGTAGAGCATGGGGACCAGTATGAAAATGTATGCACTCACTACTGTAAGTCGCTCTGGATGAGAGCGTCTGCTAAATGACTTAAATGTCAAATCAATAACAAGAAAACTATCTGAATGCCAGCTTCTTGTCATTGTTGCTAGCTAGCTGACACTTTTTGTGACATTGTCCATAGATAATGACAAGCATCAGTTGATATAGCAATAAAGGTGTGATATCTAAAACACAACATCTGTCTGTGTGTGTGTGTGATGGGGTGAAGCATTTCCCTGCTGTGTGGTACAATACATCCAGAGTCCCTGAGGGAGTGTTAGGACAGAGTGTGTGTGTGTGTGTGCCATCTGTTTAAGCTCCTGACCTTTCTCTGCCTTGCACCTGTGACAAGCTGGGGACGCTGGGCAAGGCTGGGTCATTTTGAGTCTTACAGAACAGAAAAATTAAGAAATAAAGAGGGCTACCCCCTGTACATGTTTCTGACTGTGGGTTGTTCTATGTCGACTTGGAAAAAGCCTTGAAGCTAAAATATTGGCAAAGAACATCCCATTCTATCCCCTTGCTTTGTTTTTCAATTCTGCCAAACTGAAACAGAAAAATAGAGCAACCTTGAGCCTTCCATTTTAGCTGAACGACTGCATGACCTTTCAAAGAGAATATTCATGTTCCATTTTCCACACAGGCCATCCACAGCCCTGATACTGCACAACATGGGTATCTCCCAAATGGAGCCCTGTTCCCTGTGTAGTGCACTTCTTTTGACCAGAGCCCTGTGGGAATCAACTGGAATGGTCTCCTGGTCTGTCAGGATCGCCTTGTTATGTGATTTAGACTGTAAGTTGCTTTGTCATTCTCTCTGGATAAGAGCATCTGCTGAATACATACATACATAGATTGCGTAAGAAAGAGAGGGATGGCTGAGAGAGGGATGGATGGAGAAAGATAGAGACGGATTGAGGGAGACATATTGTCACTCTGATGTGGGGTGTCCTGTAGACAGATATGTGTCACGCATCTTGTCAGCACACACTTCTAAAAGCGTGTGTGTGTCCCTGGTTGTGTAAGCTTATGCTGCCAGTTCAGCGGAGCCTGTGATTCAGAGGCAGTAGCTGCAGCTGACTTACTTTCGGGTCAGTTAGCACCGGCTAGCTAGCTAGTGCGTTTGAGGAGCCTGGCATGTTAGAAAATGCACTCCTCTGCCCTGTCTGACTGCAGCAGTGTCAATGTGTGTGCGTGCGCGTGTGGATAACCGCGGCTAACCTGGCCAGATCTAGGCCTTTTGACAAGAATAATGACTTTTCAGGGACCTCTTCGTCTAATGGTTTCTCAAATGACTGCCTCGCCTGGTTCACCAACTACTTTTCAGATAGAGTTCAGTGTGTCAAATCGGAGGGCCTGTTGTCCGGACCTCTGGCAGTCTCTATGGGAGTACTACAGGGTTAAATTCTCAGGCCGACTCTTTTCTCTGTATATATCAACAATGTCACTCTTGCTGCGGGTGATTCCTTGATCCACCTCTACGCAGACGACACCATTCTGTATACATCTGGCACTTCTTTGGACACTGTGTTAACAAACCTCCAAACAAGCTTCAATGCCATCCACTCCTTCCATGGCCTCCAACTGCTCTTAAACGCAAGTAAAACTAAATGCATGCTCTTCAACCGATCGCTGCCCACACCCGCCCGCCCGACTAGCATCACTACTCTGGACGGTTCTGACTTAGAATATGTGGACAACTACAAATACCTAGGTGTCTGGCTAGACTGTAAACTCTCCTTCCAGACTCATATTAAACATCTCCAATCCAAAACTAAATCCAGAATCGGCTTCCTATTTCGCAACAAAGCCTCCTTCACTCACGCTGCCAAACAGTCAGTTTTGCAAGGTTATGTTACTGATCCTCAACTTCGGCGATGTCATTTACAAAATAGCCTCCAATACTCTACTCAGCAAACTGGATGCAGTCTATCACAGTGCCATCCGTTTTGTCACCAAAGCCCATATACCACCCACCACTGCGACCTGTATGCTCTCGTCGGCTGGCCCTCGCTACATATTCATCGCCAAACCCACTGGCTCCAGATCATCTATAAGAAGTATTTGCTAGGTACAGCTCCGCCTTATCTCAGCTCACTGGTCACCATAACACCCACCCGTAGCACGCGCTCCAGCAGGTATATCTCACTGGTCATCCCCAAAGCCAACACCTCCTTTGGCCGCCTTTCCTTCCAGTTCTCTGCTGCCAATGACTGGAACGAATTGCAAAAATCGCTGAAGTTGGAGGAATATCTCCCTCACTAACTTTAAGCATCAGCTATCTGAGCAGCTTACCGATCACTGCAGCTGTACACAACCCATCTGTAAATAGCCCATCCAACTACCTACCTCATCCCCATATTGTTTTTATTGACTTTTTGCACACCAGTATTTCTACTTGCACATCATCATCTGCACATCAATCACCCCAGTGTTAATTTGCTAACTTGTAATTACTTCGCTACTATGGCCTATTTATTGCCTTACCTCCTTACGCCATTTGCACACACTGTATAGACTTTTTCTATTGTGTTATTGAATGTACATTTGTTTATTCCATGTGTAACTCTGTGTTGTTGTTTGTGTCGCACTGCTTTGCTTTATCTTGGCCAGGTCGCAGTTGTAAATGAGAACTTGTTCTCAAGTGGCCTACCTGGTTAAATAAAGGTGAAATAATTTTTTTAAATAGAAAATTATAATGGGCGTATGGCATAAGTCTACAGGCTAATTCTAAAGAACTGGAGTGTATGAAGAATGGGGGTAGGAGGCATTCAATGGATACTACTGAACTGTAGATGATGCAGGAATTGAAAGGTGCAGTTCTGTTGTCAGTACATTATACACGGAACTTAACAGTATACAATTCAAAATACAATGTATAACATTCTTGGCATGTTCACCAGCTATCTATACGTTCCTAACATAAAGAACTGTAGAATGAACCCTTCCTTCCTTGTTAAATAATTCCATCCTCCTAAGCCGCCCCCTCTCCCCATCACTCTCCTCCCTCCCACTCTCTCTCCTCCTGCTGCTGCTGCTGTTCTCCCTGTCCTCCCCCTCAACTCCACCCTTTTTTTTTTTTAACGCTTCATTAAATCCAGACGGGACCCTTGCATCCACCCCCCAGTCAACCTCGCTGCCAGGCAGCCTCATAGCAACAGAACATTAGCTCGCCCGTAAACTCCTCCCACTCCACATCTCCTTTTAGGGTAACATGTCTGCTTGTCATGAAGCCCCTCTCACTCCACCCCCACATCCATTTCCTTGTAGGGTCTTATGCATGCTCCAGATTATCACGTGAACACCACGTTCTCTGTCATCTCCCCTGTATTGTGTCTGGTATTAATGGTCTGTTAGGCTCCGGTGCAACTCTTTATGAAAGGTACACATTCAAGACAGACACGGTTGACAATATCTGTCGGTCAATATTGCTTTACTGTACCGCTTGTCAACCATGCAACTACGCACACAGACCCAGACAAACAAACAAACACACACACACACACACACACACACACACACACACACACACACACAGGTGAACACACAAACAGGAGTCTATTAACACTACATATGATGTTCCTCCTCTTCTAACACATTGTCATTGACCACGGAACTAGTTCATCTTGTTCAGAAGACACAGAGTGCTCAATACCAATCGGACTCTCACATGGCTTTCCCATGTCCAACGTGTTCATGTGTGTACCTAAGCTAGTGCCTAGACGACCGTTGTACTGTCAATCACACTGTGCACTGAGCGGTTGGAGCAAGGCTTGTTGGTTTCACATCCTGCCCTCCCTTGGAAAGTGCATCATTAGTTTTCAATAGCAAATCAGTTTAGCGCTGAGTGGATACAAATGAACATTCAAAATGGACCTCAGCAAAGAAGACTTCCACAATCCCAATAGTAGGAAGGTTTTGCAGAATTAACTGGATCCATTAAATGATCCATTATTATTACATTTGAAGCATGGCTCAGGACATTGTGTATGCTTCATGCCCATGTGAGCCTTGTGCAAAGTTGTTACACTTCCTAGTGACACTTCACGCCTACCTAGATCAATGAATGATCGTCATAGCAACAACACTAATAGACCATTTTGAAGAAAGGGGGCAGAATCATAAATCACCGGTACTGTAGGCCTTTGAAGAATGTCAAGAGCTTTTGACCTCCATAGTTTAAGTGTGTGTGTTGAGCCAGGTAGGCGTCTCTCCCATGCCTTAGGGCACACACTTGGGTGGGGCTCTGCAAATATTTCTCCATTTCTCCAACCCTCTCTCTTTCTCTCAGTGCTAGGCTATCCCTATTAGCACAAAGATCTCTGTAGTAAAAGCACACCTTAAAACAGAAGCTATAATTTACTGTGCCAGTGCTTCTCTACAACAACAACAAAAAATCCCCCTTTCAAGGGAATTTCAACTTTGTATCCCGCAACAAACTAGCTTTATCCAGTGAGCTATCCATCTCACTGTCTAGATTATATGGCTACATCCATCTACCTCCCTTATCCATATATATTTCTCTATCAGTCCATCTGTGTATAATCTATCCTTTAGGAACAACTATGACTCCTATGGGCCTTCCTGCAAAGACAAAAAGGTGGGCTGTCTGTCACCTTTAATTTCAATTTACATTCTCCTGTTTCCCTCGCTCTGTCCCATCCCCCACTTTCTGGGGCTCTTAAAGGAAAACATTGAGATAACAGCTGCTAGGGCCCCAGGGAGAGGCACAGGGAAAAGAGGTCAAACAGTAAAGGGAGCAGGATTCCAAGGTACTGCTGAAAGAAGTGTACAGGCCAACGCATGAATGCAGGCAGAGCACTAACCAGGGTAGTCCGTCAGACACTGGTGGAACACACTGATGGGACCACTGAGTCACCCCTCAAATATAATGATATGACGATAGTCTGACACACACACGAGAGTCTCGACCTTCAACAAAGTGTGTGTGTGTGTGTGTGTGTGTGTGAGAGAGAGTGAGTGTCTCTCGGAGAGATAGAGTGAGGGGGTGTTGTTTGAGAAGAAACAGAGAGAGCAAGACAGAGAGAGACAAACAGAAAGAGAGACCGACAGAGTGAGACAGAGCGATAGAGAGACAACTGTTCTTGGGCACCTGTCCCTTTCGCTCAGAGCATAGAGGGATACGTATACAGAGACAGCTGCAGAATCTGTACCCCCCCCATTCCCCCTCTCCTCCTTCCTATTCACTCTCTTCCCACTCCTATTCCCTCTCTTCCCCCTCCTATTCCCTCTCTCCTCCCCCATCTTCTCCTCCCCTCTTATCCCTCTCTCCTCCCCTCTATTCCCTCCCCTCTATTCCCTCTCTCCTCCCCTCTATTCCCTCTCCTATACCCAAACATGCCTTGAGGCTTACTCAGATCCCAAGGACAGTGCAGGCTAGAGGCCTGTACTTCCAGTCCTCTTATTCTCAGACACGTACACATCCCTTTCCCTGTTCTCTAGAATTACAGGAACAAATATTCCTGTCCATATGTGCTGGACATAAACATAAACGCTATGAAGCATGAATTGAGAAACCAGAGTAGAAATGTAGCCAGTGAACATATCTGTTAGCACTAGAGGCCCAGGGCAAGAGAACAGATGCCATGACAATACAGTTCAGCAAAGCTCACACAGCATATTATAATACAGATTCTATCATCAAAGGCTCCCATCTCTGTCCCTCTCCTAGTGCAGCGCAGTATTCCAGTGTTTATTTCCTATTTACCAATGCTTCTGACTGATGATTGGGTGGAAAGCCATGCATGAAATGGCCTCACTAGCACACCGCTCAAGTAAAAGGGGTCAAACACAACGCTTGGCATTTGCGCTGAATTAAGAATTGCTGCTGCTAAAGAACAGACAAACCCAGTTGATGTAATTTAAATTGTTGTTTCTTTAAAAATATCAACCGAAACACAGTAGATTAAGCCTTGTAAAGGGGTTGGAGAGGGGATTTCAAGATAGGAACTCACCGACAACACGGAAGGATAGTACAGTCCCATCATCGTATTTGTGCAAAAACTTGAAATATCCGTTTATCCTCTCTCTCCTTTCCTCCTCTCTATCCGAGTGCGTGTCCCCTCTCCAGCTCACTCTCCCGTCTATCTGTCGCTCTTCACAGATTCAAAATCTCCCTCCTCTTCCCTCGCTTGCTCCATATACCATGCCAATCCCCCCTCCCCACCTCCTCCGCTCTCTCTGTCCCTGTCACTCTCCCTCGTTCCCTTTTTTTCCTCTATTGTGCTTTCCTTTACCTCAACCCCCAGCCTTCTGTTTTTCTGCTGTGCCGTTGCCTGTTCACTGCTCATCCCTCTCTCACCCAGATAGCCTGACGCTCCCCAGCCACACTTCCTCCTCCCCTCCCTTTACGCCGCCTCCTTTCCCTTGCTGTCACACCTGCAAACTTTCCCCTCCCCTACTTCCCTCTCTCCCTCCGTGTCGCAGTATCTCCCTCCCCCCTGTTCTCTTTCTCTCCATGTAGGTGAGTTAAACTGGGGCTGCTCGCACCACTGGGAGACTACAGAGAGAGAGAGCCTACAGAGTGAGCGAAAGAGAGAACAGAAGCTTGTTTCCCCTCCTCCCTCTCCTTTCAGTTTTTCTCACACTCTCTCTTCGTCTCCTGCGTGACACTCTCTAGGCTCTTCCATTGGAAAGTCTTTGATCACCTCGTCTCATGCTGTCAGTGACAGTTTAGCAGCTCTACCCCAGGGGGCTTTGTGAGCGACTTCTCATCTTGTCTCGTGTTAACCTCTTCAGGCCAACATCCGTGGTCCAAATGGCTTTTTCCTCTATACTGCTTCCTTGAGCAAGTCATTTAAGAATGGACAAATTCTAGGTATTTTCAGTGAAAATATACCATGCCATTGTTTTCCTTTAGCTGTCATTCCACACTACACAGAGGTATACAGTAAGTGGACATGAGGAAATTCTGTATTCTTCTATTTGGACACAGAACAACAACCAAGGATATAGAGATATATAGATAGTGTAATGGGAATATCCATTCTAGTAATTCTAATTCCATGCATCCATTGTCAACCATGTAAAATGTTCATGATGAATGATGTTCAACGGCATTCCGTAGTGCGAGGGAGCGAGGGATGAAGAGAGAGGGATGAGGGGATTATGGAAAGAGCATGGAGGATGAATGGAGGATGATCTGAGGATTAACAACACCAACTAAACCACCTAATAACACAATCAGCCTCTAAAACACACCCAGGTAAACACACTGGACATGCGGTACACACACACACACTTATGAGGTAGGCCCCTATGTATTGTTTTTATGGTCATATGGGCTGTGTAGAGTGCAGGGCACACACACAAACAGTTTGTATCTCAGTTAGTAGTGTTTCCACTAGGATTTATTTCAGCAGCGGTGGCAAACACTATCTGGTTTACATTGAAAACATTTACCACCCCGAATTTTTTTTCAAAATAATTATACACACACACACACACACACACACACACACATATACATGTGTGTGTGTGTGTGTGTACATACATACATACATACATACACACACACACACATATACACATATACCTAATGTAAAGTCATATTTACAAAGTGTAAACTTGTATAGAGAAGGTTATTCAGGAGGGGTTGGGTTATGTGTGGAAGAAACATTTCAGTTGAATGCATTCAGTTGTACAACTGACGAGGTATCCCCCTTTCCCTTATATGAAGTTGCCAGGCTCCCAATCAGAAATGATCTGAATCCACATCACCACCTTGTGGCTTGAAGAGCTTAGAAAATAACTTCTATTAGTCGGTGCCCATATATGGAAGAGGACAATCGAGGACATAAGATAATGAAAATATATCATACAATATGCAAATGTCTCACATGTATGCAATTATGTTAAGGAGACTGTAGTCTTACCTGACTGTGGGTTGGGTATCCATGGTAACCAAGGGTCAGGGGGTCATTGTTCTGAAAGAGAAGAGAGCAGACATTTAAAAACAAGAAAAATGTATTTAGTTTGTCTCGCCGAAAACAAAAGGTCACCAACTACAAAGGTCACCAATTATTATCAATTTTGACCCGCTTTTTGTGTCCGTTTTAAGTTGTATAATCTTCACTCCTTCATTCTCCCTTTCTCTTTCCAGCCAATCAGCTCTCTCTCCTCACCAGTATATTCCATGTTCCAGTTAATTGATGCATTAATGGCCACACTAATCAAATTAATTCTGCCTGTGCCTCACACACTCCTCTAGCTAGCTCCTCCACTCAATGTCCTGGCGTGTCCTCTTCCTCACTCTCTTCTCACGCCAGTGGAGCTATTGTGTGTTAGTTAGGCGAGATAAGAGGACAGGGAGAGAGAAAGAACAAGGGAGGAGGAGGGGGCGAAAAAGAGACTCACCGTAGCGCTTAAATCAGAAATAGGTCACAAGTGTCATGGTGTATACTGCCTCCCTCACATCATCTGCCCTGATGCAACCCGCTGTCAGATTCCTCTCGTTTATTTGCTCCGTTATAATTGGTGGGGGTGGTGTTGCAAGAGAAAGAGAGAAAATGGAAAGAGAGAGATGTAGGCTAGCTACCAAATATTTGGTGAATAATTGCCTAGTGTCCTCATTAAGCTCTCCTCTACCCCCATTGTGCTATCAGTTAATGTTAGGTTACCCGATGTTAATTAAGCTGCGACTGTCTATTATAAAACATACACTTGTAACGCACTTTATCCACACGCATAACACCATGTACTGGCATTTATGCAATGTGTCCTATCAAAATACGGCATGGGCTGGTTTTACAGCAATTACTATACGCTTGGTTTGAGGGGAATAAAATATATAGGCTTGACTGTCTGTGTATCGCTACATCAAAACCGTCTCTCATTTGTTTTCCTCCTCCCTCATCTACCTTTCATCTGGAACCAATGTCCCTCGCCTGTGTTGTCCCCGGAGGGAACACTTTGCTCTGCGCGCATCACAGCTTGAGCCCTCACAATGAGCGCTGTAGCCATCTACCTTAAGCCACAGGCGCATTTACACAAACACTCCATCACAATACTTTTTATGGAATTCAAAAGTAGAAGGTAAAGAGAAGAGTTGCTATGCTTGTTCACTGCCGCTTGAGTAAGTGTCCTGGAGAGACAAAAATGTACTTAGCGAGAACAGACTTTTGAGGCAACAGTAAATTATTAATTGCCTTTTAGAAGCCTGACTAACATGAATAAAGTATAAACATCTATTTGAAATGGAGGGTAAATTCCATGAACTGTGTTGTAGTCATGAAGGCAGACACGCAATAATACTAGTCAAATCCAGACAGGGGCACCGCGAAAGGGGAACCGCGAAATGGGATAATTCTGTTGAAAGATGGATGGGGGAATGGCCGGGGCCAGACGGTAAAAACACATCTGGAATAAATATTTCTGGAATAGCTCAAAAAAGGAGGGTGGTCGAGGAGAATGAAGGGATGAAAAGGAGGGAGGAGTGGAATGAGAGGGAGGAACCCGGGCTAGACGAATAGAGAGAGAAATAGGAAAGGGGTTAAAAAAAAAAAACAGTCCAAAGGAGACGAGGACTGCGTCCCAAATAGCACCCTATTCCCTACAAAGTGCCTATGGCCCTGGTCAGAGTAGTGCACTATATAGGGTGACATTTGGGATGCAGACAAGGACAGTAAGTCATACATGAGCAGAGTCATGCACTTAATTTCCTTAAGGAGGAGGGAAGAGGAAAGAGAGGAGAGAGTAGAGGAGGAGGGAAGATGAGGGAAGAGGAGAGTAGGGGGGGAGCTGTCTGAACGGAACATGTCCACTCAGACAAAACACTAATACACAAACGCATACTCTCACATTCAGACACGCGCATTCACACGTGCTCTCTGGATAACAGCTTTGCTATAATCTAAACGCACACAACCACCCAAAATACTCTCATAAATACACACACACCAGTTGTGCTATCCCCACACATTACAGTTAATCTACTAGAGTGACTTCATCTAGCATCTGCAGCCTTTTAAGAAACCATTCAAGTATGTAAATGCTACTTCTACCTTCTACCTTCTGTCTTTGTCAAATGGACAAATTAATGGACTATTTCTGTTTAGAGGAGAAGCAGAATAAAAGCAGAGGACAAACTGAAGGAGGGAAAAAGGAGGGAGAGGGAGAGAGCAATCAGGAGAAAGTAACAAGATGTCTTGAAGTCAACAGATGGTGAAAGGAGGGAGGGTAGAGGGGGACTCCGGGGGGTAGGGAATGGGATAGGGCTTGATGGAGGTGAAAAAGGACCCAAAACAGAGGTATGGGTTGAGAAGGGCAAGGTGTGTGTGTGTGTCAACGTGAACAGGAGTTCAGTTATTTCCAATGGTCCAAGTTTCTCACTCACATCACCAGTTCACAGGATTGTGGTAATCCCTTGTACACATGGACCCAGTGCCCTCCCAAAACCGCAGGGTGTGTGTGTAGGGGTGATTCTTTCATTTCATAGGCCACCTGGTTATTCACTCATTTGATACAGGATCACCTTCTTACGGTGTCGACTCAAAGTTGAAACCACATCAAATTTCATTCCATTTTTACCAAAGAACTTGAGGGCCAAGAAGGCATGAATTACTCAGGAGGATGTGACTCCATTTCAACCACAGAGCCCTTACATTCTAAGCCACATAGCCAGCCAGAGGATCCAATAGTATATTCTAGTGCTCGATACTTCCCATTCTTGTCCCTTGACACAGAAAACCTACACTTATAGTCCTATGCTTTTAGAGGGGCTTTAATTTAACTGGTTTTAGTGTATGTTGCCTGTATGTGTAGCTCTTGGATCAGTTTGAACTGTTCCTGCTGATGGTTGATGTTAGAACGGAGGCAGGAAAATCTGATTCTATATCAGTTTATCAAGACAATGTCGACCTGTAATACACTGATAACAAATGAACCCCAGCTACACAGAACCCAAAATAAACAACTTGGGGTTGAGTCAGTGAACCCGGTGGAGGAGACCGTCATCATCCTCTCAGAGAGAAATGGGACCAAAACTAAATAAATATTCTCAAACTCACAGCAGGAGAAGAACATTTTTCTTGCTGACGTTTCATTCTATTTCGGTCGGGCGGACTGAAATAAAAGTACATCTGAGCGCTGCTGCTCACTACTCTGCTGACCTGGGTTTAAACACTATTCAAAATCATTCCAATTTCCAAACCATTTCATGATTGAGCTTGCCTGACTTTAATGGACCAATTGAATAGCCGCAAAGTTGTAAACCTGGCCCATCTGGCACTCCGGGCATGACTAGAGCAAACGCACAATGCATTTGAAAGATTTCAAATAGTTTTAAACCCAGGTCTGCTGCTCTGTGCTCCTCCACCTACATTAATGTTGTAGTCCAGTCATTCATCCTGGCCGCTGTCACCCCAGGCGTGTCCCTATTAGGTTAGGGACCCGGGTCGTACGCTGCGTGACAGACGCAGGGAGCTCTGCATACGGAATCAAATTGGATCCGACAACCTCGACATCTCTGAAATCTCGATTTGCGGTTCTTATTCTAACCCATGCATTTTGGATTGCAGCCAAAGTGAAATATGAAGGAGATTTTCAAAGAGCTATGCAGCTGCAGGGTAAGAATATGAAATAGCAGCTTCATAAGTGTACGATTCGGATAAACCCATTCAGGTTAGAGATTTTATTGTTATGACTGAACTAGATGAGATTAATGATAAGGCCTTTTGTGACGTTAATGTGTAAAATAGCACAAGCGCACTATTCCCTATTAGGGAATAGGTACCAATAGTCAAAAGTAGAGCACTATGTAAGGAAATAAGGTCCCATTTGAGACACACACTAACTTTAATAGTGTCTATGACAACGTGTGCAATGGCTGACGGTCCGCTGTTGTGTGATGGTGGAACAGGAAGGCTTATCACCATTACCACCACATCCCATTCTACTGGCATTAACCAGAGGTCAGAGGTCATGATGTGGTGTGATGAGCAGCGTGCCAAACATTCTGTGATAACACTCAGTAGAGGGAAAGACAGAATGAGAAAGGGAGAGAAAGACCGACAGCATAAATGTTGAGAGAACGAGAATGAGATGAGTGTGAGACATGTCCGGTTACTTGACTACATAAAAAGAATAACGTCACATTTAACACAACACTTTCCATGATTCATCCTACCCATGGGGGTGAGGCCGGGAGGGGGTGAGGCTGGGAAAGGGAAAGAAGTTAGATTTGGAGAAATGCAAGCATGCATTTATGAAGTCATTTCTTGGAAAGCTTAGCGCCACTCTCGTGTAAGGAAGGAGAGTTTAATCGCTCTTAACCTACTTTCAGCTGAAATATTAATAGAGGCATCAGGTCAGAGGAATAAGAACACAGCACCGGTACCATGTATTCACTAAGTGGAAAATGATTGAGTACTGTTAATCTAATGTAGTAAGAACAAACAGTCTGTATGATAATACTGTGTAAGCCTATTGATTACAATAGACAATAAGAATTTAAAGCAACTGTCAATAAATGTACATCACCAGCTTTTGCAGCCAAAATATGATACTAAGCTCTGTGTGTGATTAATCCTCCCCCTGTAGATAGGGATCAGTGTGTGTGATTAATCCTCCCCCTGTAGATAGGGATCAGTGTGGTTCTAATGCCCCCTCCTGAATAAGCGGTGATCCCTTTAGCCTAGCGGGAAAAAAGCCTCTTTACGGCTGGTGATAGGGCAAATCTGCTCCCTTACTACCAGGTAGGGGTGGATGAGATCTACCAGGGAGGTGTGGAGGAGATCTACTTGACCAACCTGCAGACTTTCAATACGTTTTTATTTTAGGAGCCAAGGGACCATTGATCCATCCATCCATACCTCTCCCTCCCACACAAACGCAGACACACACACACAACCTTCCATCCATGCGGTCTGTTTTAAGTGAATTAGATTCTATAAGATTGTCTTTCAGCACCCCTGTAGGAGAGTATAGTGGTGAACTGCCTCTAAAGACAGTCTCCCTCACTATTACACGAGGGCAGCAAACTAGCCAATTCCCCTCCATTACCGCTACTTACAATGGCAGAGAGATGGGCATTTTACCTTCGGATGGATCGGTTAACTTCCCGCTGCACCTTAATGCAACATGATACATTTAGTGCGTCACGTGATATCCTGCCTATGTATTTCTCTAGAGATGTTGTCAAATACCCATATTTTCCACAACACTGAAAATTACTGGGTAGCCGGGTCAATTTGATTTGGATGGAATAAATGTGTTGTGATGATAGTGGAAGTTCCATCAATCACATCATTAAGTGGTAAATGTCACCGCCACGTGTAATAGACTAAAGCATGTGGGTTTGACTTGTTACAGTAGGACTAAAGGACTAAATACACAACAGGCAGTGATTGTATCCCAGTCATAAAATGGGACGTCTTTGTTTAAGGTCCCCCACCCCAACCCCCCAAATCACACACGCAAACATTTCACTCCCATTATAAACCAAATACTATTAACACCAAGCCGCCACACGAAGTACGACTGTGTTAGCATAACAAACGGTTACTTTTGTTTACATTCCTACTATTTGAAAACATGCCTTTTCTCCGTGTTAGAGGCCAAATGCGACTGCTTTCAAGGGGGCATAATAATGTAACCGCTAGAGAAAGAGCATAGCCTGCATAACTAAGTAAAAATGTCGTTGAATAGGCCTACAATAACAAAGGACATCTGAAGCATTGTATCGTTTCAGGAAAATGTAAGTTTTGAGTACACCTCAAAAGACATGGGAACATTGTAGCAGCATCCGTAGTCATCGATATTAATAGGCTATATATTGCTTGCCAAGTGCGCGGAGAGCTAAAATGCAGATAACTACTAGTAGTTTACGGTATCCTATTGTGCCGGTCAACTCGTACACCCCTCTCTCTCTCTCTCTCTCCGGCGACACGCTAATTAATCACACCAATAAATAGATTAAAATGGTCGGAAGATAATTAGCCTAGCGACCTCATTCGAGTGTTAGATTAAATAGCTTGGGTTAGCATGGTGTTTCCAGTGCCATGTGTGGTTTTAATGTCTACAGTAGCGAATAATTATGCTATGAGCAGCCTATCTGACATGAGACACCAGTTTGAGATCAAAGCTATCTATAACAGCGCTTTGCTTTGTGTTTTGACTGTAAGGCATGCCCGTGGGCGTATTAACTCGAAAAACAGAGCAATTCAAATGCTCACTCCTCTCTCGGTTCCCTCTCACCTGGCCGACCTCTGCGACTACTCCAGATCCGTCAATCCGGGGACGCTTACACTCTGCCCCGGCCGATTCCACAAGAGCTGCCGATGTCTGCGCGTCAGATGCTGGGTCTCCTCGCTTCATTCCGCGGACAGCTGCGCCAGGAGCCCCGGCCGAGTTGGGATGCACCCCGGCCATTGTGTCCTGGAGCTCTCGATCCCGGTCCACGATAGCCCGAGATACAGGCAGCATGATTGATGTTACGTCGGTCGACATTAACATTTAAAAACGCCTGATGTTCCCTGTCTAGTGCTGGAATTTTCACCTGTCCTTTCTACCTTGGTCTCTGTCGAACTCTTTTCTGTTGTCAAATGTTTCTGTAAGAAACCGATTGGGGCTTTATATAGTCTGTCCCTATGTATCCACTGTTATGCAACCCTTGATATTAAAGATGATCAGATGTGTATAATCTGATCAAGAAAATCGATGTAAGAACTAATAACTACTTGTTTCTTTACATTTGTAAATTGGTTGCCCTTACTACCATTTATACGATGCAGATTACAAATAAATTCTATACAAAATTAGCAGTTAACGTTAATTTCCACCTGTTCATAGCCTTGTGTTTAGGCCTAGCCTACTAACATTAGTCATGTAACGTTACAGCAATATTCAGTCTGCAGAAGGCCTAGGCTATTTCATCGTTTTATTAACCTAAGTAATTAACTAGACTACTTAATAAAGATACTGTGCCTGGAACAATATGCCCATTCACCGTTGACCCCTTATTTGTGCCAGAGACAGAAATATTTTACGAAAATACATCAACATCCTACCTCAAGCGAAGGACTATAATCACTAAACATGTCTTCCCTGGCAGCTATTGCCTTTTTCAGTCTACTCGCCAGACTTTTCCGCATGGAGAGGGTTATTGAAAGTCAATCCTGGAGAAGAACCATCTCCCCATGTTAGTCTTCCGTTCTGTGTTAGATTAATTCCCAAAACAAAAGACAACGGGGCTGCGGTATTTCCTTTAGTCTCCCCTATATTTTTTTTCGTCCGTATCCGGGTGTATTCTTGCGGCGTGTACACTACAGAAAGGAAATTCTTCCCTCCCCCTCTGTGCTCTCGTGTAGGTCCCTCCCTCGTTCCCCTTGGACGTGCGCCCTCCTAGCTTCCGTTCTCTCCCTTAAAAAACACACACACACACACACACACACACACACACACACAAAGCCTGGCAGCCATAAAAAAAACGCAGTGTGCCGCAGTGCTTACAAACAATTCAAATGGGGGGTGGGGGGGGCATGTGAGGGCCATGTTCATTTTCACAGCATTTTGAACCTAGACTTCTTTAACCAGCGGAATATGAATGACGCATGATTAGCGTGCTCCTCCTTTAAAATAGGCTAGAGGCCTACTAACATGTGCTGTAGAATAAAATAAACATGTTGAAGGTGACATTACTCAGATAAATGTGCCATTGAGGTTATAACATGATTGCGCTCCTATTATTACACAACAGCCAGTTCAAGGTCTTTGGACCCCTCAACTACAAATCAAGAGCCTCAGGAAGCATTCTCTATCCTGGTTTAGAGCTTGGCTGACACCAAGTGGTCAAAACTTATGATCTTCATGGCAATTAATGCCTATAGGCTGATATAATGTATGTATAGGCAATATGGAAAAAGTCTGCTAACTTATCTATTCAAAAGCCATTTTAGCCAGTAATTACATTGAATGCTATAACAATGTATGGAACATTGGATATCCAGAATGTTGATTCATGCCATTGTCTAGAACCTCCGTAGGCGGAGTCAGTGTGAATGTAAACAATTAAGTACAACACTGGCGGAGTCAGCTTCATGCCATCCAAACTAGGCTAGACTGCCTGGGAGCAAGAAACACACAGTCTCCTTTTAAGGGGTTTTATTGGTGGTGAACGAGCAGCCTTGGGCCTGGAGATGAAAACAGAGGGAGAAGTTAATGGAAATGTATTAGTACAGTTGAATCTGTTCCACTGACAAAGAGAAAATCCTACCAGGTAATCTTCCATGACTATTGCTTTCTGTCCATCTTCTCTCTGTGGAACAGACAGGAAATGCATTAGTCCTCTTAAATAATTCAAGTAGCCTTAATTACAAAACCATATTTTTGCAGTATGGCACCACACGTCAGCCTTTCGCTCCATTTCTGGAAATTCAATAATTATTAAAAATACATTTAAAAAAATTGTATGTGAGTGTTATGGATGCATCCCAAATGGTACCCTAATCCCTATATAGTGCACTACTTTTGACCAGGGCTCTGCCGTATCCATAGTGGCTGAACATTGTGTCCGTACAGTTCCTTACAGTCACTGGCCAAAGCATCCCTCTACACACAGGCTGCCATCCAGCGGCGAACACACTTCAGTAGAACACATGAAGTAGATCTGAGGGAAGGAGAGCGAGGACAGAGGAAAAGGGAGGGTCAGATGAGAAGCAAGTCAGCCACACCTACAGACAGTGCTTCTTTACTGGCCTTTGTTTTGTGTGCCTTTGGCTATGTCTCAAGACTCCTGTTTTTCATGACCATTGATAGATTAAAGGGCTAATAGGTGAAATTAATGGTGGGAACCTGTCATGCCCTGCCAGATCACTGAGAATGGAGCAAAGAAAAACCGGGGAAGATGGCTACTTTAAAGCTTAAGACAGCCATTGCCTCCAAGTTAAAGATCTAATGCAGGGGGCAGCCCTCACCTCTTCATGGTCCTCCATTGTCTGGGTCTGTCCAGAGGTGAGGAATTGGAAGGTGGAGATTGTGAACCTTCGTGTCTGGCCTTGGTGGAAGGGTGGGGGTGGAGGAGATGGGTGAGGCTTCTGAGAGGCCGGGTCCAGATAGTTAGGACATCTACAGATGCGAGAATGCGGTTATTCATCGCAACTAGAAAAGCTCTTTCTGAAGATACCTCCCTTTTCCTCCATCCCTGTGATGGTCTGCCCAGTGACATATGTGCAGTTTGTAAATGTGGTTTAATATAATGCAAAATGAATTACTTTAATTGTACCCAAAAAAATAGTAAGCTACAAAAGTATTGGAACAGTGACATTTGTTGTTTTGAAATGAAACGAGTCAATGACTGAAGTTTAAGTGAAGACTCAGCTTTCATTTTAGGGTATTTTCATCCATATCGGATGAAACGTTTATTAATTACAGCACTTTTTGTACATGGTCTCCTAAAATGGGGGGGGGGGGGGGGTCTAAGTATTGGGACAAATTCCCTTGTGTATTAAAGTAGTCGACAGTTTAGTATTACATCCTAGCACCCAATGATTACGTCAAGTGTGGGACTTCAAACTTGGATGCATTTGCAGTTTGTTTTGGTTGCATTTCAGATTAGTCTGTGCCCAAGAGAAATTAATGGTAAATAATCTATTGTATAATTTTGAAGTCACTTACTGTTAATTAATACTTGTAATGGTAAGAAGTTAGATATTTGTGCGTCTAACTTTATCACTTACGATTCATTCAGGACTATCCATAACCATATTAGCATCCCCATTAATGTAGAAGTGTTTAGAAACATTCTACTCTTATTTACAATAAAAGTGACATGTATATTTTTTATAATTCATTTCTATTGGGCACAACATAATCTGAACAACCAAAACAACCAGCAAATATTTCCAACAACTTTAATGTAATCATTGGGTGCTAGGAATATGGGAGAAAATACTTAACTGTTGACTACTTTAATACACATAAGTGAATTTGTCCCAGTGCTTTTGGTCCCCTAAAATGGGGAGATGACGTGCAAGAAGTGCTGTAATTTCTAAACGGCTCACCCGATATGGATGAAAATACCCTCAAATTAAATCTGACAGTCTACACGTTAACCTCATAGTATCATTCCAAATCCAAAGTGCAGGAGTACAGAGCCAAAACAAACAAATGTTTCACTGTCCTAATACTTTGAGCTCACTATCGTTGTTGAGCACAGACATGTTGGAGCCTAGAAGGTCAAAGGTAACCCTGCAGCGTACCCATTATAGAGGAGTACCCAGACAGTCTGTCCTGATCTGGGGTAGGCCACGCAGTAGTGTACCAGCAGGACTACTTTGTCATCTGGGGGGTTGAGCAGACGCACCTCAAGGTGTAAGGGTTTACCCAAGAGCATCTGCAGGGGCCGGTGGTACTGGGGGTAGAAGCTACTGTACTGCACGTCTGGAGTGGAAGTGGGGAAAGGTGTTACTTCAATGTGTAATATAATAATGTTCATCCTTTCCAGGTGCTTGACTGAATGGTTCATGGCATTCAAAACAATTTCACATACTGTTAAATGCTCTAAAAGTAATCTTCATAAGTTTACATGAGACTGACCACTACCACTTAGTGTGGAGTTGGTTTCTCCAACAGCAGCAAAATGGGTGAGATATGTGAGCAACTGAAGCTGCGTACCTGTGGCAATCCTGAGCTGGACCCCCAACACCCCCTGGGCCTGAATGGAGGGGCCCAGGGAGGGGCTCTTGACCAGGAAGCCATCACTCACCACAGAGCCAGGAGTGTACCGGCACTCAACCAGCAGCCTAGGAGCAACAGGAAAACAGCAGGTAGGGAGGTCACAACTCAGATTACAGAATTAGTCAGATACTTTATACATTCCCGCACTGAAAAAATATAAACCCCATTCCTATGGAATACAATGCATCACTCAATAAGATTATAATAATGCATTGAATTATTGTTGTTCTCTTGTTTGATCGGAATGTGTTTCTTTGCCAAGTAACAGTGAAATTAACAGCCTATAAACCCCACTGGGGGGTTTATAACTGACCTGATAGGAGAGTCTCTGGTGATGGTCCCATAGTTGAGGGTGATGGACTGGACAGTGCTGATGATCTCCACCATGTAGATGACCGTTTGGCCTACCTCCTGTTAGAACAATAGGGTCAGGTTCAGTAGGGAGAAAACATTTTAAAAAAACTGTGATACAACCTGAACTTGTCCAATTACAAACAGATTGATGTGGTCCACTGCAAAACATTTTGCTACATGAACCCTACCCAGATGTTGTCAATCACTGCCTGACTTTACCAAGTAGAACTGTTAAAAGAAAACAATTCACCCATTTCTTTATGTTACATCGTTTTAGGGCATCTCTGAGACATGTTCTAGCGAGTCCATGGGTCATTTCATGGTATCTGCGTTCTTAAATCAGAAACTCAGGCAGAAATACAGCCGCATCATACCCGCTGTATTTCTGTATTTTTAAAGTTCTATATCTTGAAAACTTGATTGCTGACATGCAAAACCTTTTGGGACTCTATCAACTGTAAACTAATGAAACAAATACCAAAAGATAGTTTGACTGGAATGTTCCTTTAAGCCCAGCACCCTCCAGAGCACACAAATTTATTCAGATTATGACATTTTGGAGAGCAATGTTAATGAAGTGCACCCATTCAGTAACCCATGAGGCTTAATGGAGTCCCAACCATGGCTAATCAACTCAGACTTAAAAAAATGAACTCAAACTGTACAAGAAGATAATTAGGGGCCACTCACGTATCTGTGGGCCCCGCAGCCGCCCAGTGGGATCTTGAACAGGGCGTAGTCTGGAGTCACCCTCTGAGGGGCGCAGGTGGGGTTGCCAGCGGCAGTGAGCAAGGCGGGGGACAGAGGGGGGTACGTGAGGGAGGCGGGCACCGAAAAGACAAAGTGGCGGTCCAATGTGCATTCTGGGAAAGGACGTATACACTCTGGGTTAGCTAAAGGTTACATAAAGGTCATGATCTAGAGTGGCGTTCCCCAAGGTTCTGACTGATATTGGGACCCTAGATATCTCAAACAATTAAGATTCATTGCAGGGGTGAATCTTAATTGTATTTTCTTGATTCCTTGTGTCCTCTCCCTGCCTCCTCAAAATGCATTGGAGGAGAAGGTCAGAAGGGGACACAAGAATCAAGAAAATACAAATTGTGATTCATTTGGGCTTATACTTACCATCCATGGAGTAGTAGCAGGCAGAGGGCTTGGTGCTGTAGCAGCAGCCCAGAGAGAGACACTCTGCCTGGGATAGAGGGCGGGGGCCGCAGGGGAGGCGCTGGTCACTGGGAAGGTTACACTCTACAGGGGATACACAGGAAATGTCAATGGACAGGAGTGACCAGCAATATGAATGAGCTGGATATAACAGGCTACATAACCCCTTATTTCCATTCAGACAACACAGGACATAAGGTTCAACGCTCGCTCACCATTAAAAACAAATTAAGCAACTTTAAAAAGATGGACGTTTCAGCCATCAAAAGCATTCATCAGAACGAGGATAACCTGTTAAGTTTCTACCTTGATGAGAAACTGGTATGGAAACTGGACAGGACAACTGGGCCTTTCCTTTTTGTCCGTTCAACGTGGAGTAAATCACATCCACGCGGTGTTCTTTACCCTGTTAGGAACAAAGACGGGACAATACTACTGTAGTCATGGTTATTCTGGTGTATTCAGACTTGGGTGATTACCTGGGCCCATAGTCATAAAGCAGCTCAGAGTAGGAGTCAGTTTAACCTTTTAGACCATAATGAATGAGATTACATGACAGGGGGGACCTGATCGTAGATCAGCACGTAAAACACACCTGGACAGTCATGTGACAGGAGTTGAAAGGGAGGTTCAGGGTAATCATGCCGTCCTTTCCCTTGCTTGCCACATACCCACAATGCTTTGGGGCATCCTTCAGGCTCATCTCATTCCCTTCGATGTCTAAGAATGATTTGTAGCCATTATTGCACAATCACTAAGACATTTTGAAAATAAGAGGCCCATATTTTGTCTAACAAAGCCATTATTTACATTTAAGACCAAGCTGCAGTTCTGTTGTAACATCGAATGGTACTGCACAAACCAACACATTTTCCCCCATCCCAATAAACTGAAAAAAGCTTAGGTCCTCTCAACCATGTTAGAATTCAACTCATGCAGGGATGATGACAACCATATGCACCTGAAACATACACCACCCCCAACAGACACACTTACCCTTGACAACGACTCCAGATATGGGACCTGGGGGCAGCTCCACCCTCATGTGGCGAGCAGAGCAGAAGACATGTGGCTTGGGGGGAGTGGGAGGCCTGGTGTGGGTCGTCAGTGCGAGGGTGGTGGTAGTGGTGTGGGGTGATGGGGTCACAGTTGACGGGCAATGGAGCTCCAGAGTTCTGTATCGCCCCAGGACTGTGTCCCAAAACTTCAGGGGGAGGGAGAGCTGGTGTGGGTCGAGGGCCTGGAGGAAAAAAAGGAGGAAGTGATGGGTGTACTTTAACAGCCAAAACCAACAACTTCCTCTTCAAATGGGCCACATCAAAACTGTGAAGTCCATTTTCACAGCAATACTTGAAAATGAATACAGGGTTATATTCACCAAGCAACAAATGGAATAAAACTGACAAACTATCTGAACCTGTCCAATAAGGAACACATTTTCTGTTGCAAAAGCTTTGCTTAGTTTTCTACTCTGTGCAGTAATGAATACGACCCATAATTAAGTGCTGGGGGACTCACCATAGCCTGGCTGTGGCAGGCAGGGAGAGGGGAATGGAGGATCACTTCACCACCCTTACTCATCTGCAGTATGTATCTACAAGCCGCCGGGGCACTGGAGATAGACACCCAGCCATTCATCTGATCTGAAAAGATCAATGCATTTCACATGCAAGTCAGTGAGCATTAATGTAATAAAAGTGAATCGTGGGCCCGTGAGTTCTTCCTGATTGGGTCGTATGGTCAAAAACAGCAGCCCACGTCACAATTGGAGGAAAGACAGGGGTCTAAAATACATTCCTTTATAGATGCACAATGAAGCAATAAATGCAGTAGTTAGTACATCAAACAAGGGAAGGCCCATTGTGTTTCTGGACATCACTAACACCGACCATGTGGCGAGTAGAGGGACATTCTGACCTTTGACCTGGATGGAGTCCAGGAGAGCAGAGTGCACCGACACAATCATCTGTCCTGCTAGACAGCGGAGGGAGGGCTGAGGGGAGAGCCCAGGAGAGAGGGAGGGCTGAGGGCGGAGAGTATGGGGGAGGATGGACAACCAAGGAGTGAGAGTAGTAGTGGTAGATATGGTCCTGGAGGAGGGTGAGGGGGGGGGTGATGTCGTCTGGGGTGGTTGAGTAGCACCAGGCAGAGCTGTACCTGTGGAGGGAAAGGCTAGGGTGGTCAGAGGGGGACTGGGCGTCAGGTAGAGAGGATATGGGTGGTGTGGCACATCCACAGGATATGGGTAATAGCTACAAATTGTATGGGCAGAGGGAGAGCAGATGACTGGCTGAGGGTGGTGGTGGGGTGGGTAGACCGTGGGCATTGTAGGGTCCTGAGGACCTGGAGGGAGAGTCTGGGGAGGACTAGCCATGACTGGGCTAGGCCCTGGGGTAGGTGAGGGGTAGTAGATGGGTATGAAAGGGTAATGGTGAGGACCAGATGGGGGGTAGTAAGGACCATAGGGGTAATAGTATGGACCCACAGGCCATTTAGGAGGTTGGGTATAGGGATCAGGATTGGGGCTCCCAGTAGCAGACACGGGCTCTTCAGTAATCAGGGCCTGATTGATGGTCATGTGGGCCCCATATGGGTCATTTGGATCTGCAGGTAGTTTTGGAGGTTGGAAAACAGGGGATGAAGGTTTGGATCCAGAAGGGGGAGGAGGAGGTCCGGTAACAACAATTGGGTAAGGACGACGTTCAATGGCAGTAGGTGTTACAGGAAGAACAGGTTCAGTATCGAGAGGCGGAGGAGGTTTGGTATAAGCGGCGGGAGGAGAAGGTTTGGTATAAGCGGCGGGAGGAGAAGGTTTGGTATAAGCGGCGGGAGGAGAAGGTTTGGTATAAGCGGCGGGAGGAGAAGGTTTGGTATAAGCGGCGGGAGGAGAAGGTTTGGTATAAGCGGCGGGAGGCAGTGGTCGGATAGCTAAAAGAGGAGTAGGATAGACAACATCAGAAGGACGGTGGACACGAGGTGCGATTTCATTAGAATAGTCAAGCATGGGATCGTGGGTAGGTGGCGGGGAGAGGTAAAATGAGTCACGGGGGTCTCCAGAGCCATAGGGGTGATGCCCAGGCCCCATGGGGAAGAAGGGCTGCTGGCCTGGGTATCTCCCTGGGAGAAGCCGATGGGAGCCAGGGTATGGATCATGACCAGGGTGGAGGAGAGTGTGATAACCAGCTCCACCGTAAGGGAAATGGGGAATTTGGGGATACATGCCATGAGGGAGGTGGTGGGGGAACGCAGGAAGTTGGGGCATCTGTTCCTGGGCTGGGGGTTGAGTATAAGGGGTGATGGGAGGAGAGGGAGGGGGAGGGCTGGTGGAGGGCGCAAAAGTCACAGGGTCAGGTATCTGGTGCTGCAGGTCACCAGGAGAGAAGGGTTGAGAAAATGGAGGAGAGGGAAAGAAGGGAAATGGAGGAGGGTGGTGTGAGGGGCAGGAGAGGATGAAGTCCTGGCCGTCCAATAGGACCAGTCGATGAACTCCATTCTGGAAGAGGAAAGAGATATATATATAAAAAATAATAATAAATCACTGAAGAAGCTTAATTCAATGCTAGAGTGGACAAAGTTAAATTGAATGATAAAGTATCAAATTCCTACAACTTACTCCGATGGTCACACATGGGGCTGTAAAGGGAACATAAAAGATGAGGTCTTCTGAGTGGGACTCCACTTGGTAGGCACAGTCTTCAGACACAAATGGAACCCACTCGCCGTTCTCTGTTGGGGACAGAGAGAGAATGAATTAACCAGTCATAATCCAAATGGGAACATGAGTAGAACAAGCCAACTCACCTATGACCTGTAGTGTGTGTATGACCTCCTCCCCTCCATGTATCTGGATGGCCAAGCCAAAGTGGGAGCAGAGTACTGAGGGGACAGATTTTGGGGGGACAGGGTGGGGTTGGGGGACTGGGCAGGTGATCTTCACAGGGCTGCCCCACCACAGCATGGGCAGGACATAACTACCATGCTGATAAGGGGGAGGGAGAGCGTGAGTGAAGAGAGGAGAGAGCCAGACAAAGAGCACAGACAGTGATTAATCTCATGTTCTAGTATGTACAAAAGCAGGGTGGATTGTAGAGTGAATGGACAGGAGGCAGTCTGACTGAAGGTTTCTAAGAGGAACAGAGCATCAAGGCCAGGCACCACAGGCTGAAATGACATTTTTGCAGCTACCTACAGTATTCATTTTGAGATGTTGATATTTTGGTTCATTAATATTTTCAAAAAGTAAAAAATAAAATTTAAAAAAACAAACTGAAGAAAATACATTTTCATTATCAAACTACAGTCAACATTTTAATTCATTTTAAGCACTTAAAATGGACATAGGTCAATCATTTCAAATCTCGCTACTTTACATTACACAATTTAAAAGCCCATTTCATAGAGTTTTACAAACTGGACTATATTTAGTAACTTACTTTGAAGAGATGGTGATTTCTAAATAGGTGTTTGGAAGTCTAATTCAGTGTACTGCCATTTCTCGAAAGTCAGACTCTACCCACACGCCAACTCACTTTTCTCAGCTTCACCGTAGGGATGGTGCCAAGTTTCCTCCAGACATGACGCTTGGCATTCAGGTAATATAGTTCAAGCTTGGTTTCATCAGACCAGAGAATCTTGTTTCTCATGGTCTGCGAGTCCTTTAGGTGCCTTTTGGCAAACTCTTAAGCGGGCTGTGCCTTTTACTGAGGAGTGGCTTCTATCTGGCCACTCTACCATAAAGGCCTGATTGGTGGAGTGCTGCAGATTGTGGTCCTTCTGGAAGGTTCTCCCATCTTCAGAGGAAGTCTCTCTGAAAGAGCTACAGAGTATCGGGTTCTTGGTCACCTCCCTGACCAAGGCCCTTCTCCCCCCAATTGCTCAGTTACCCTTCCCCAGATCTGTGCCTTGACACAATCCTGTCTCAAAGCTCTATGGACAATTCCTTTCATCTCATGGTTTGTTTTTGCTCTGCCATTCACTGTCAACTGTGGGACCTTATATAGACAGGTGTGCGCCTTTCCAAATCATGTCCAATCAATAGAATTTACCACGCTTTGTCATTATGGGGTACTGTATGTAGATTGATGAGGAACAAATATAATTGAATCCATTTTAGAATAAGGCTGTACATAAGGGGTCTGAATACTTTCCAAATGCACTGTATATTATCCAGACTTGCCCAGAGAGAATGTTTAAAAAAATAAATATACATAGAAATTCTACATACATTTTTCATTGGAAAAATGTACAATCTGCTCTGGACAGAATGTGCATTTTTAGGCTGACTTCAAGTTGTCCAGAAATGTATTTGCACGATATGCAAATATGTGCATATTTAATGACAAAGCGTCATTTGCACATTTTAATACAAAAAAGGTATTATAGTTGGGTCTACAGTCAACTGTTAAAAGTTGATTGTTATATGATTAGGGGGGGTTACCCTTTGATGGTGTGGGGCCTGGCCTTAAGCAACCAGGGGACAATAATCTACCTCCTGCATGATGTAGCATCCATCGTATGGTGCCATCATCACCATCTCTCTCCAGGTAGTCTTCACATGGTAGCCGCAGGACGGCGGCAGCTGGAACAGGGAGATGGGAGATGCGCCCGCTGGAACGATAAACAGGGGCATATTCAATATTCAGGAACCAACCTGAATTTGTCCAACATAAAGTCTTGTTTGCTTCTTAAAAACGGTAAATGGTTCCATAATAAATACTTAAGGGACAGGAGTTTCCGGACCACATGACCTTGCCAGGAAAAACTCCTGGGGTGTACTCATTTAGCGGATTCCGGAGCAAAACGTCTCATCTGTTGCAAAATGTTTTGCAACAGAATTAGTTTACTCTAGGAACCAAACTGCACAAACATAACCAAACGGGGAGGGACCTACATTAAATTTGTCCAATAGAAACTCTAGTTTTCATTGCAAAATGTTCAATTTGGAGTAAATGGTTTCCATTGCAAAACGTTTTGCAACAGAATCAGATAAATAAATACACCCCTGGCCCCAGACAACTAAACTAATGATCCCATTTAATTATATTCCATAACGACTCAATGTGGAAGAGGTCTTTTAGAAATATTGGGTGGGTCTCCAACACTTACCTCTATCCACCAGTAGATGCGTGTATCCTCGTCCAGATGCAGTGAGCATCATGAGGTTGTCATTACACTGGACTAGAGGCCTCATCGACAGCCATTCACTGGAGTGGGGGTTGTGGTCAGCTGATGGACCATAGACCTTCCCTTCAAAACCATGGCCTTCAAAACCTATTGGATAAAAGGAGAGATCTTTATCCATGTTCAAACACCAATTTAAAATGCATATACTACTAAGAAATCCTAATATATGTGATATTAACCCACAACTGCTTGACCTCACGCAGTTCTAACTCAATCATCAAGTTTGTTGACGACACGACAATAGTACACCTGACTACAAACATCGAGACGGCCTACAGGGAGGATGCGTGGTGCCAAGTAAACAACCTCTCCATCAACATCAGCAAAACAAAGGAGCGGATTGTGGACTTCAGGAGGAACCAGGCTGGGCATCGCCAAGGAGACTAAAAAAACATCAAGTTCCTTGGGAAGGTGAAATGGTTAAACCACACAGACACCTCGGTTAAGAAGGCACGACAGCGACTCTTCAACCTCAGGATGCTGAAGCCCCATTGAGAGCATGCTGTCAGGCAGCGTCACAGCCTGGTACAGCAAGGTGCTATGGAGGGTGGTGCGCTCAGTCGAAGGCACCATTGGGTGCACACGGTCTGCCCTCCAGGACACCTACAACACAAGCTGCCGTAGGAAGGCCAAGGTGAAAAATCTGGGACCCCAGCCATAGCCTGTTCTCCCTGCTTCCATCACTCACACATGGGCAGTACAGGAACATTATGGTAAAAACTGGAAGACCGACCAAAAGCTTCTACCCCCACACCATCAGGCTCCTGAATGGTCACCTACCTGCTCCCCTGTTCCTCTCCTTAACAGACATGTACCTTGCCAATGAACATTTACCATTGTTAGTGTTTATTATGTATACATTTTATTTATATTCTTCATTACATTTGTTTTCAATTCACTTTGACCTGCATTGTTGGAACTCGGAGTTTAAGATTCACATTACAGGGCTGCAGGTGTAATTACAGGGTAACATCTGCTAACCATGTGTATATGACAAATAAAATTTGATTTGAGTTTATTACACTTTAATCTAATAATAGAAACAGATTCACCTTTGAAGACTGTTTGATGTCGAGCATTGTAATCCAGAGATCTTTTCTGGACATTGAAACCATTACGCACATCCAAAGACGCCCGCAAATTAGTTGACTTTAGCGCAATGTTGGGTTGACTCAAATTATTTATGGCGTTCTCAGGAACGTCAATGAACTCTGCACTCTGTTCTTGAATGCTGGAATTATTAACGGTAGGTCGAAGATTGCGCCGAAGAATGGCCAGTCGGCCCAGGTACTCAGATTTGTGCTTGGCGTCTTGTTTTGTGTTGATCCTCGTCTCTCTTTCAGCATTTGACGCCTTTTCATGATCCGCATTAAAACCAATGAGAACAGAGCTTTCTACACTCAACGCACCACAGAACATCAAGTTAGAAAAAGCTACAGTTATTATACATAAAAACACAACTATGTTTCTCTTCTGTTCGGAAGACATCGCTAGGTTGATGCTTCTGCGCACATGCGCATAGAGTCCAACACGCAGGTAAAATCAACTGCAGAGCAATAAACTACGCCTAATCAGTGAGGACCAATCAGATGGCAGCTCGTTATGAAAAGGCTGATTCATTCTCAATTAACCTTATTACAACAAAACGTTGATAAGGAATTTTCCCAACACTTTCCAACAAGTTTCTCAACATTTCCAAAAAGCTGTCGTTCCTTTTGGAAAAAGCATGCAAGTCTATGGCTGTGTCTACACTTGACACTTACATGTGACTTCTGCTATCAGAATCGCATTGGAGACTGAAGAATGCATTGAAAAGACATGTCTAGACGCACAAAAGTCGCATTGTGTTCAAGGGGTCAGGGATGCATTGGCACTCCCTAGTAGGAGCAGTCCTCCATTGGAATTAATAGAATTCGACAGTATTTCAATTAAATATTTCAAGGACAAAATTACATTTATTTAAGTATTTTTTGTTGTAGTGGGGACAGTAACATTAGTACTCTCTAAAAACAACAACATGGTTTATATATAAAAAATACAAATAAATAATGTTTAGTTCACATAATGTAATTGAAAAGTATGTATTGAAGTGTCTGTAATAGAATAAAAGTGTCAAATGAATGTAGACATTAATAAATGACTTTATATAGCTTCCTGAATCTTTTTTTTACAGTTTACATCTTCAATATGGCACCTCCTTTCAGTCATCCAGGGTTTATACACATCATTGGTCTGGATGCAATCAGGCACGTCAGCAACACTCCGCCCACTAGTGTATGAGGAACGGGTTTGCTGGCTTCATAAATGCTAGCTAGCTTATTTAGAACAAATAGAGTTATGCTAACCTGTTTGCAAACCCTTTAGCTTTGCTGGCTAGTTACAGAGGTTAGCTGGCCAGTTAGCTTCAGTAGTTGGCTAAAGCCATCAAGTTGTTGTTGTGTTATCAGATTTAGCCTGTTCCACCGTTTGCAGAATGCACTATAGTGCGGGGGAAAAGGAAACCCGCCACAATGTGGACACGGTAGACACATTTAACTGTAGACGCATGACAAGTTTGTAATTCCATGATCAGAATAACAAAGCTGCATGAACTGTCAAGTCTAGTCAAGTTTAGACAGGCAGCCAATTCAGATTTTTTTTTACTTTAATTGGTCTTTTGACCAATCAGATCAGCTCTGAAAAAGAGGCGTTGTGAAACGATCTGATGTGATCGGTCAAAAGACCAATTACTGGAAAAATATCAGAATTGGGCTGCCTGTCTAGACGCAGCCTTAGTAAAGCCTCAAGGGGGCTTCATTGATATGAGTTTCATACACAAATTAGTGATTTACTAGCCCTCAAGTTTTATGCACATCTCAAAGTTTGTCTAGGCCTATGGATTCATTTGATTGTGCGCATTTCACAGTATGATTATCAGGACCTCAGATAAATGAATATAAATATCTGTTTTACTACAGTCTATGGTGTGGCAACTGCACCACCCACAACCGCAGGGCTCTCCAGAGGGTGGTGCGGTCTGCACAACACATCACCGGGGACAAACTACCTGCCCTCCAGGACACCTACAGCACCCGATGTCACAGGCCAAAAAGAACATCAAGGACAACAACCAACTGAGCCACTGCCTGTTCACCCCGCTATCATCCATGAGGCGACGTCGGTACAGGTGCATCAAAGCTGAGACTGAAAAACAGCTTCTATCTCAAAGCCATCAGACTGTTAAATAGCTATCACTAGCACAGAGAGATTGCTGCCTGTCACACCCTGATCTGTTTCACCTGTCTTTGTGATTGTCTCCACCCCCCTCCAGGTGTCGCCCATCTTCCCCATTATCCCCTGTGTATTTAGACCTGTGTTCTCTGTTTGTCTGTTGCCAGTTTGTCTTTTTTTTTTTTTTCAAGTCAACCAGTGGTTTGTGTCTCAGCTCCTGCTTTTTCCAGTCTCTCTTTTCTCGCCCTCCTGGTTTTGACCTTTGCCTGTCCTGACTCCGAGCCCGCTTGCCTGACCACACTGCCTGTCCCTGAGCCTGCCTGCCGACCTGTACCTTTGCCCCCCCTCTGGTTTTCTGACCCCTGCCTGCCTTGACCTGTCTCTTGCCTGCCCCTGTTGGAACATTAAACTATTGTTTATTCGACATGGTCTGCATCTGGGTCTTACCTTCACACCTGATAGCTGTCTACATACACAGACTTGAAATCATTGGCCACTTTAATAAATGGAAAACTAGTCACTTTTAATAATGTCACTTTAATGTTTACATATCTTGCATTAATCATTTCATATGTATATACTATCTACTGTATCTTACTCTATGCCACTCTGACATTACCTGTCCATATTTTTAGTTCCTTTACTTAGATGTATGTGTATTTGTACACATCTGCTAAACACGCATGTGACCAATAACATTTGATATCCGCTTCATATTGATAGTAGGTTGTGAATGAGTTATTACTTACAATATGACCATGAATGCAACAAAGGGGAATTCAAAAATCTCATCTTTATTGACATATTTCCATAATTCAACATCTGGTGTCAACATACTTCCTCCCAGGCATAGTCTTGGGTTGTCACCTCACATTTCCTGAGAAGGAGAAACAGTTCAAAGCTGTTACAAGTGTATTCACTATTCTCACGGTTTAGAGGACAAAAATAGATTGAAACACTGTCTGACATATCACCAATCAGTGGACGGAGGTGCCGGTGGGCTTCTCTTGGCACGCGGGTATGGTAAGTATGGAGATGTAGAAATGTGGGGTGGAGGGGGTGGTCCATCAGGTTCAGGGTGCCGAAAACCATACAGAGAGAAAGAATGGTTCTTTTCTAGAGGTGGAGTAGGAGCTGGGGCATGGAACCTAGGATTTGGCTGTTATTGGTGGAATTGGTATGGAGGGTAGTGATGCTGGATGTTTGGAGGGTTAGAAGGAGCTGGAGGTGCTACATATTTCTGATAGTGCTGTAAATTGGGGTCAGTGTATTGCTGGTAGAGAGGAGGATGAGAGCCAGTGGTAGGTTTACTGGGACTACCAGGCTGAGAGTGTTTGTAGTGGTACATGTATGAATAGTGGATGGGTGAACTAGGGTGATGGTGTTGAGGTCCAGAGGGAGGAGAAGGCCTATTCTGGTGGGGTGAGGGGGCTGGAGGGACATACTTAGAATATTGGTTTTGGTGCTGGACGGCCTCCATATGGGGGAGTTGTGGAATCTCTAGATCCTGTGGTGTGCTTGTTGGAGGAACATGGGCAATATGCTTCCTCTGAAGGTGTTGATACATAGAGGGACTGATGATATTGAGGGAGGAGGAGGAGAGAGAGGAGGATGAGGGGCAGCGAGAGTAGGTGGTTGAGTGACAGGTCTGGTGGGTTGGTTAGGCTTCTCTTGCTGGGGAGAACTGGGGTGATTAGTGACACAAACAGTAGGATCATATGTCAAAGCCACAAACGCAGGTTGATGTTCCACATGCACGTATTCTTGGTACTGCTCAACCCTTTGACTGTGTGATGTCTCAGCAGGCTGAGGTGGTATGGGAAAACTCAGGGGAGAACTTGAAAGGAACTGGCTTGATGGGGGGTGGAGTGGGTACCATGTGTAACTCGGGATTGTCGTGGATGAAGGGAAAGCAACGGGGGGGGGGCTTAGCTGAGGACTTGGTGGCTGTGAGCGGTTGTGGAGGCGGAGGGGTAACAACAGCCTTACCCCTGGTATTTTTTGGGGTGTCGGGTAACTTCCGATGTACTACAGGCACAACTGGGAGAGGGGGTTGGATGGTGAGAGGGGTTGGGGAATTGGTAGGTGTGAAATGGTTTGCGGTTTGTGAGGCAAAAAATACATAGAGTCTGGAGGTGCATCAGGCTCCTCATAAGAGTCATAGTGGGGGTTGTTGGGGTGTTTAGGGTGCTGTAGGTAAGGGGTTTGGAACAGGCAGGAGAAAGACAGGTCCTTTTTCCTGGATTAGATCTGTACTGTTTAAATGCCATTCTATAGGAGAGAAAAAACAATACCCTTGCGTAAGGCATACATTTTAAAATAAACTGACCAAATAAGCGTAATAAAATCCAGGTACCAAACGCTCACCCATTTACCCCCTAATCATAATGTACAGGAAACAGTTATAACTAGGTGAGTAACATCAATGGCAGTTGTTACTGCATGGCAGTTGTGTACAGTTCCATAAATAGCTTTAACTTCACTGTAGTCCCACAAGTTGTGTTGGGAACTACAAACACCAGAGGCTCAGTTGTGTCTTCAGTGGGGTACCAGCACCAGGACGCAGCATACAGGAGCGGCACCCAGTCACCATTCACTGAGGGGGGGCGAGAAGGTCAGAGGTCAAAGACATTGCTCAGTGACCCCTAGTCAACTGGTTTAGGCTGCATCCTGATTCTCCGACCACCCTTCTCCCAAATCGTGCACATGCACACTCCCTGTCATGGATTTAACAATGGTGAAAACTCCCTTTAAAACCATTTCTTGCACCAATCCAATGCATGTGTGTGGAGAATTGAGATGCAGCCATAGCCAAGATAGATCATGTCAATTTACCATGGCATGAGATCAAAATTTCTGTACATACAGTACTTACTCCACGGTCTCCTCTCCATAGATCATCAGATCCATCTCAGATCCCAGACATGTGGCCTGGGGAGAGGGCACCCTGACTGGACGCGAGGCCCTCACTGGAGATCCATACCGATACACTAGCAATTTTTTAAATATTTAACCTTTATTTAACTAGGCAAGTCAGATAAGAACAAATTCTTATTTACATCGACGGCCTACACCGGCCAAACCCGGACGATGCTGGGCCAATTGTGCGCCGCTCTATGGGACTCCCAATCACGGCCGGTTGTGATACAGCCATGACAATGTAGTCTGTCCCCTGCAAAAGGAACGGATGTTATTATGAGCAGAAATGTGGCAAACTCCTTCTAGAAAGCTGAAATGCAAACAGTCATTATTCACCTTGATTCGCAATGTATCCATCAATAGAATTCCAAGCAGTAGAGACTAGCCAATTCTATTCTGAATTGTTCAGATGCATTACATGCCAAGGAATGATCCAAGACCAAACATGCACAGAATGTAGTCCAAAACAGATCCAAGACCAAACATGCACAGAATGTAGTCCAAAACAGATTCAAGACCAAACATACACAGCATGTAGTCCAAAACAGATCCAAGACCAAACATACACAGCATGTAGTCCAAAACAGATCCAAGACCAAACATACACAGCATGTAGTCCAAAACAGATCCAAGACCAAACATATACAGCATGTAGTCCAAAACAGGCCCAAGACCAAACATACACAGCATGTAGTCCAAAACAGATCCAAGACCAAACATACACAGCATGTAGTCCAAAACAGACCCAAAACCAAACATGTACAGCATTTAGCACAAAACAGTCAGAACAGAAATCCACGCAGTCTTCATAAGTGAAAGGACAGGAAGTGGAGAGTGAATACCTCCTGGTGAACAAAGCATCCATTGTGGTGTTCCATCAGGACTGCCTCTGTCTGAGGTTTTCAGCTTGAGGCCCTAGCCCGAAGGGAGGTGGGACAGGGCCAGCGGAGAGGCTGATTGGGACAGGGCCAGAGGAGAGCCAGGGACGTCCACTAGGAAATTAGAAGTAATGATGGTAATAAGAAGCAGCATCATCCACTGACTGGTAGTGAGAGAATTGATTAAGTCAATACTACTGTCTGGACATTATGTAAGTGCTCAGACCACCTGGTAGCTAATTTATATCTAGTCCTAAATGGCACCCTATTCCCTACATAGTCCACTACGTTTGACCAGAGCCCTATGGGGAATATATAGGGAATAGGGTGCCATTTATGACAGACACAGATTTAGTAAGTTTAAGACCAGTACAGTATTATCATAGGTTTTCATCCATCCCAATAATCTGACTGACTAACAGGTCTTGATTGAATGGATACAGATCTTTATTGAAAAGCAATGTTAACTGTGTTAAGCAAGAAGCTCCATATAACTTCCACAAGGCCTACTACAACGTGACTTCCACAAGGCCTACTACAACGTGACTTCCACAAGGCCTACTACAACGTGACTTCCACAAGGCTTACTACAACGTGACTTCCACAAGGCCTACTACAACGTGACTTCCACAAGGCCTACTACAACATGACTTCCACAAGGCCTACTACAATGTGACTTCCACAACGTCTACTGCAGTATGACTTCCACAGGGCATACTGCAGTATGACTTCCACAGGGCCTACTGCAGTATGACTTCCACAGGGCCTACTACAGTATGACTTCCACAAGGCCTACTACAGTATGACTTCCACAAGGCCTACTACGGAATTACTTCCACAAGGCCTACTACAGTATGACTTCCACATGGCCTACTGCAGTATGACTTCCACAAGACCTACTGCAGCATGACTTCCACAAGGCCTACTGCAGCATGACTTCCACAAGGCCTACTACAGCATGACTTCCACAAGGCCTACTGCAGTATGACTTCCACAGGGCCTACTGCAGTATGACTTCCACAGGGCCTACTACAGTATGACTTCCACAAGGCCTACTACAGTATGACTTCCACAAGGTCTACTGCAGTATGACTTCCACAAGACCTACTGCAGCATTACTTCCACAAGGCCTACTGCAGTATGACTTCCACAAGGTCTACTGCAGTATGACTTCCACAAGGCCTACTACAGTGTGACTTCCACAAGGCCTACTACAGTATGACTTCCACAAGGCCTACTACAGTATGACTTCCACAAGGCCTACTACAGTATGACTTCCACAAGGCCGACTACAGTATGACTTCCACAAGGCCTACTGCAGAATGACTTCCACAAGGCCTGCTAGTGTTACAATATATGGCTTTACTTACATCTGTCAATTAAGAAGTTTGGAATGTCCTGTTTCTGGAATGTGAACATCAGGATGTCGTTCCCACAATGGACAGTGGGGTCCACCGCTGTACAGCATGCCTATGATGTCCCTTCTGGGTTCCTAGATCTTCTGTTTAACTGAGGCAATATCTTCAGGACATAGGGTTGCATTAGAACAGACTCATTATCAAGAGGAAAATAAGAAAATACTTGTATTATTTTGTAGTTTAAGACTAGAAATACACCTATATACTTACTTACTTGAAAAGGTGTCATGGTCAGGTTGATATTTCTGTTGGACATCACCATGGTGCCCACTGAGCATCCTGTGATTGACAAAACAACGTTCCCCAAGACATGTCCAAAGTAGGCCTACCTACTGGGCAAAAGGACAGCTTTGAGGTGAAAACTCTCATCTAGGAAAAGTGGAACCACTGTAAATTTGACCTCAGAATGTGAAACTCTACGTACCAAATTCGATTATAAAGCCAAATCTGTATATTGGAACTGACAGCTGTAATTCCAAACTGATTATCCAAATGTAGCGTGCTTCTCACATGTGCGTTAATTAACTCAGACAAAACACAAATCTGGTTGGATTTCATCATGGAAGAAAAAGAGACATACAGTAGAAATAATTTGTTAATACCTTGAAATATTGAAAGTAAAAAAGTAGGCCTATAGGCTAAAGTACAAAATGACATCCATAAACTATGTGGGGGAAAAACGTTGCAATGGAGATGACGTGTGCAGTATGTCATTACCCAAAACACGAATATGTAATGGCTGTTGCAATTCTATGAGTCATATTTTGGGTTGCTGCTGCAAAACTGCTACAGAGGGGAATTTGGTGTTGTTGTTTACTTATATGAATGTGAAGTAAAATACTGTATTTCTCATGTGTTGAGAGCTCATTGTAAAAGGGAGAGGTGTAGCCTACATACTGCTTTGAGAGCGGGGGGGGGGGGGGGGGGNGAGTGGAGCGCAACATGTTTGTTTGGTTCTTTTTAGAATTAAGAATATACTACAAACTGGGACTATTCTGCACACATTCTGTACACAGCCGTAATTGTCATTCCATTCATTCAACGAGCTTTGAAGATCACTTAGCTTCACGCAGTATTTTGACAAAGGGAAACGTTGCCTATTTGTCATAGACTTTTAAAGTCCCTGACTTTTTAAATATACGATTAGGTTTGAGGATATGGGTGGGGTTTGGGAAGGGGAAAGTGAGGAAAGGGGCCGAAGAGAAAAAAGAGTAGGCTATGAATTCGATGCTGGGTGGGTCTAAGGTTACAGCTTTTCAGAATTGCAAATAACTCTCGTGCGTAAAAGCTCCTTCACAGGTAATGTTTATCAGCCTAATGCGGTTTACAATTTCTATGCAATGGGATTGGTGGAGGGTTTGTACTGTTTGGCGATTTTTTTTAAGGCTCAGTGGGCGAAAACGGTAGTTTTGGGGAGGTATTTAAACGTGTTATAATGGAACTACATTCAGTTGATAAGAACGCTTTGGAAGGATTACATGGATTTCACTTTTGCGAGCGGCAAAAAAACGCCAACACAGGTTTACTTCATGCATAGTATTATAGATCATCTTTTAATAAAGATTTTGTATTCATTTCTGTATAACACATTTGTTTCATAGACTCACTTCTGTCGTCGTATTCTCGCGCTCTTTTCTCATAGCCTGTGTATGGGGCCTGTTGCAACTAACGGGGATAGCATCCATAACAAATGGTAATGTGCAGCCTAGTAGTCCAGTTAAAATACATGGCCACGTTGAATAGCCTATTATTCTTCTCTACTGAAAAAATGTATGCATATATTCAGGTTAATAATGATTAGTCTGCAGTTAAACGAATAGTCTAAACTTTTAGGCCTAATAACTTTATACACATGAGTAACTTTTAAAAAAAGTGTTGTTGTGATGGTAGACCTACAGAAACGACAATTATTACTTTACCCTCTAAGCGGTCTAATTGTAGTTGCAAACAAATAAACGAATCTATAAATTACTTTATAGGCTAAACGTGAATGAGCAATCGTATCCAATGATTTGCACACAACCGAGTCGTATTTGAAACGAGCCCAATTGACCATTTAAGTAGAGCGCTCTTCTATCCCAGACCTGGATCAAAAACATACGTCAAATACTTTGTGTGCTTGATTTATCTGTGAGTTTGCACTTTTGGGTCTATTCTATTATTCCCATTGCAGGCAAACCAATTCAAGCACAATACAAGCATTTGAAAGTATTTTACATGTATTTGACCCAGGTCTGGTTATGCCTCGTATTTAGTAAGATAATTAACCAATAAGGCCTGAAGGTGGTGTGCTATTCTTAAGCACAACACAACGCAGAGGGCCTGGAAACAGCCCTTAGCCGTGGTATATTGGCAATATACCACAAACACTGAGGTGCCTTATTGCTATTATGAATTGATTACCAACATAATTAGAGCAGTAAAAATAAATGTTTTGTCATACCCGTGGTATATGGGCTAATATAACACGGCTTTCAGCCAATCAGCATTCAGGGTTCGAACCACCCAGTTTCTAATAAGCAGCATAGCCTACTCACTATATTCTTCCACAATACTTATCTTTTCTCAGTTAGTCACAATGTTGGTCCTGGCTGGAATCGTTGTTCTTCACCTTACCGCCATCATCCTGCTTCTGGTGGCAACCATTGATAATGTAAGTAAATAAATATCCCCCTTCCTTTTTCTTACTTTCACATGCATCCAATGTCACCCTTCTGTTCCATCTGTTCTCCTGCTCCATATGAACTTCAGAACATCTTTATGGAGGGCTAGAACAAAAATGTCCACTGTTGGGCCTAAGTATCCAACACTGAAAACACGGTTACAAAACTGTTATGAGATGATATAGCTGTTAGTAAGTGTTGTTACAATGACTTTGCTACTCTTCTCCTGTGTTGTTTTCTGCAGGCCTGGTGGTTCACAGACTCAGTGGCCACAGACGTGTGGGGCCGGTGGGAACTGGCAGGCTCAGCTTGGCACTACACCAACCTCAAAGAAGACTATGATAAAGGTACAGTACAGATGCCGTATCTTAATTTGATGACCCTGTTGTTGCAGTCATTTTTCTGCACAGCAGGAAATACAAACTTGTAGTGTATTCAAGGTTTGAAAAGGCTTCGAAAGTTTGTAATTTCTACTTTAAAACGTCTGACCTGATTTTCCCAACGAAAAATGGATCAACCCCTAAAAAAAATTTAATTCACATTTCCTGTTGCTGCAGGATTATTTTCCTGCTGGTTGAAACTGGCTCACATTAAGATACAGCATCTGTGGGCTCACCTCTTGTTATGGCTACACAGTATTAGCTTCTACAAAAACAAGATAGAGTGGACATGTGCATATGCTTATACTCGCTCAGTAGGCAGGTGTCGGATTAAGCTTCCAAAGTGAAGCTAGTTTTGATGTGTTCATTTTACTGTGGTGAGTTTCCAGAATGGTTTTATTTCTACCCCTGCTGGTAGGCCTACATGACATGGACAAAATAAAATAAAGATATATTTTGTAATTATTATTAATTAAAATAAATGACTGTCATTGTTCTGTATGACAAGAGGATAGTGTGTCAGGATCCGTATGTACATCTTCCCATCTCATAGAGCCCTGTTCTCTCTGTCTCCCCCTATAGAGTACCTCCAGGTAGTGCAGGCCGGGGCAGTGCTGGCCTGCATCTTCTCCATCCTGGGCCTGTTTGTGTTCGTGGCTCAACTCTTCACCTTGTCCAAGGGCCAGAGGTTCACCTTCTCTGGAGCCTTGATGCTCATCTCCTGTAAGTAGCTTGGGTCCCTGTATCTGCATCTTAATACTGTATAATCTATGTAATGACATTGATATAAACACAGTGTATATGTTTTGTTGTAGTCCAGCACTAGCAAACAAACTAATAGCTAATGCAAACTGATAACTAATCATTCAGTCTTTGAATGCACACCCTGTGGGTGGGTCCCCATAAGCATGATTGAAAAACTATTGTTTATTTCTATAACCAAGACTATTATTTAAGTTCAGGTTGAAGTAGTCTCATCAGCAGTTGTGTCTACAGCCCTATGAGTGACTTTGAGGTGATGTTTCCAGTACAGCACATAACTGTTATTAACCTAACAGGTGTTTTTAAATCTCCCATGGTCTCCATCTAGGTCTGTGTGTAATGATTGCTGCGTCCATCTACACAGACATCTTCCACAAGCAGGAGCAGGGCTGGTTCGGACACTCTTTCATCCTGGCCTGGATCTCCTTCGTTCTCACCTTCATACTGGGCGTCATCTACGTGGTCCTGCGCAAGAAGAGCGAGTAGAAGAACAAGGGATGAAGGGGAGGAGAGGAGGATTGTAAGGAAGGACAGTTTTTATTATGTTTTTGCATTGAGTTGGAAAGGGATGGAGGGAGGGTAGGGGTCTTAATTAGTTCATTAACAGTCCCAGTATTCCGATTTTTCTTGTGAGGAGGAAGGTGGTACAGAAGGGGGGAGAGCGGACCCCAAAGAATTGTATGCACAATCAATTTCTATGCAGACTACTGCATGCCTGTTCAAATGGGAGATTTGTAATGTGTAATAGATATAGTACTGTATATTTCAAGGTATGCTACATACCTGTTGCAGTACTTGAACAATCAGCAAACAAGCTTTAAATTTCCAGTACATGTTTTAAAAGGAATTTGAATTTTTATTTTTTATAACTGAAGTATTTTATAACCAATTGTAATTGTTTTTTGATCTAAATACATTGTAACCGTTTGTTGTGTAATTGTCATAACGTGTATTCTAAGTATTTTAATCGTGTGTGATTCTGAGTTTTGGTTGGCTTCTATATCAAAATACATTTTAATCACGTGTGTGATTCAGAGTTTTGGTTGGCTTCTATATCAAAATACATTTTAATCATGTGTGTGATTCTGAGTTTTGGTTGGCTGCTATATCAAAGTACAGTTTAATTTGTACAAGTGAAAAAGGTAAACCAGGAACGGAGGTCAATGCGGTGTATGTAATATCACCATTTATTATAATGCAGTAGATGTATTCTGTTTTGTAATTACATTGGAATTTAAGCCGTTTGTTCAGACTATACAATTTATTAACAAAATAAAAACACTACAAAAAAAGCATATTTTTCATTCATATTTCATCTATTCAACATATTTCCAATAAATAACTATTTGATGCAAGACTTCACCACGAGAGCAATCCTGCGGCCACTAATAGCCATAACAGGGGATGCAGTGAGATGTACAGTATGTCCTTCACAATGACATGCTTGGTCCGGTTCCCACGTTTTTAGAAAAGATGCAAAACGTAGTTGTGAATGCAACCCCACCAAAACATTATCCAAGAGGCCCTACAACAGACCAAGACATAGACATGAATGTTCCATTATGTGTCATTCCGGGGGGGTGTAGTGAGTTGATCTGGACTGTACTAAATCCCCTGTCCAGAGGGGGTGATCCGCTCTTGCACCACCAGGTGAAGGAGGTGGTTCAGCTCTGCTGAGAGAAGAGGCCTGAGGTATGAAGAAGAAGAATTTATTGTCCATTTTCCTTACAGTCTACGAAATGTTCTTAACATTTTAGAGACAAGATATCAATGAGAAAATCATAAGGAAAAAACTCAATTTAAATGTGAATTGCAGCTAAATAGCTACCACATGACTGAGATTTTATTTTTGCTTACCAGAGTTCAGGTTGAAGAGACTTGAGGGACTCTGTGTCTTTTTCCTGGCAGGCCATCTGCAACAACACAGTGATAGACTGTTAAGACTTTGAAAGCCCAGCATAACTACGAATATAGATCACCATAAAGCTAGAATCCTTGAATCAAAACAATAACAAAGCGTCACCCCGCCTTTGTTTTTGTAAAATGCTGAGGGATGGGCCTGGAGAAACATAATCACTCTAATTCATAAACAGAGCTACGGATGCAAGGGCTGACCATCCATGATATCAACATTATAGTTTTAACCATGCTGTTAGGCTGTACAGTTTTTGTTTACATTTGCATTGTTTACAAACATTGGAGTAAAACAAGCTTATATTTTGGGTTCTGATGGGGTTCGACAGTTGAACTAAGCTGATGAGGCATTTATATTCTTCAAGAATATACCATTCCTTTATAAGATGTAATAACAATGGTTTCTAGCTTTAAAGTTGACTCTGTCCTACAATCATGCTCATATCAATCCTCATGTGAGACACTTGATCTTCTCACCCGGATATTAAGGGCCAATACATAGCTATTTGAACATTTTAACATCTTGTCCATGTTCTGTTATAATCTGCACCCGGCACAGCCAGAACAGGACTGGCCACCCCTCACAGCCTGGTTCCTCTCTAGGTTTCTTACTAGGTTTTGGCCTTTCTAGGGAGTTTTTCCTAGCCACCGTGCTTTTACACCTGCAATGCTTGCTGTTTGGGGTTTTAGGCTGGGTTTCTGTACAGCACTCTGTGACATCAGCTGATGTAAGGGGGGCTTTATAAATAAATTTGATTTGATATTTTGTGTGATATAGTCTAGTAAGGAAATATGCCACATACCACAACTGACTGCAGGAGCAGGAAGACATTCTCAGGTAGGAAGGTCACTACAATGAGAGGTTTGGAAATATATGTTTAAAAATATATAATTCTGAACTTTGTTCCCCATCCCAACCTTGCTAGTGTTGTGGTGTTGTGTGTAGGAGTGTTTAAGGTCAGTCAGGTTAGAGTAATGGCTGCAGTGTAGTTACCCTGACTATGAGGGTCAAACGACTCCCAGGCGTATCTCTCCAGAGTCTGGGCATGCTCTGGCAACAACTTCTGGGGAGGAGGCTGCAAAAGACATTAACATTCGTTCTCAGCTTTCAGAGAGATAACGCAATTTAGCAGCGATAAATAATTTGTAAGTGTTTGTAGGAAGGAACTGAATAAAGGTGAAGTGAAATGCAATGGAACAACGATCTTCGCTATGCTGTGCTTACCTCAAGCAGCATCAGCAAAAGTACTCTGGAAATCTCACACTTGGCCACAATGTCCAGAAATGCACCTAAGAAGAGGAAAAGCATACTGTTATCAGTTTCAGAATAGTTCATGAACTTCCTGCTTTAACACAGGAAGTGATGAGTTAGCCACAAGTGTTGGGCCAGTCCATTATGTCCTCACCAACGGGGGTGCTGGTGCCGGGCAGCTGCAGTCCCCTCTCCTGACACATCAGTTGCATCTCTGTCAGCACGGCCAGCGCGCCGTCATAGTCACCTGACACACAGAGAATAGACAAAGTCTATTTCAGTATCATGATGCTGTTGATATGATTAAAAACACACAAACCAGAGTTGGGGTCAGTTCAATATCAATTCCAGTAAATTCAGAAATTGAATTGCACTCCTCTGGAGAAATTCCATGTCCAAAGCAACTTACTGGAATTGACATGGTTTTGACCCCAACCCTGGTATACTCTGGACCCCAACACATGTATATGCTCACAACCACACTTCAACTGATATCTGGACCACATGCAGGTAATCCCCATACCATAACCCAGTTTCCTGGCTCGGAGTTCAATACGGAGTTGAAAACAAAGAATAACACAAATCTTCACCTATGGTCCAGACCCATCAACCCCCACCCATCCCGCCACTGTACTCACGGGTGAGTATTTTGCAGGTGGCCATCTCTCCCATAGACAGTAGAGACTCAACGGGCTGCTGTGTCTGTAGCTCTGCTGCTCTCTGGTAGTGAACTATGGCCTCACCTGGTCTGTTCATCTCCTATAGACGAAGATGAGAAGAGAGAGGAAGAGGGAGAGAGGAATAGGGAGAGAGGGAGAGGAAGGGAGAGAGGGTGGGGGATTGAACAGCAGACAGAGAAACAGAGAAAAAAAAGAGAGACCGTAAGAGAGAGAGAGAAGGATGAGAGGTATGATCATATGATCTTAATTCACTACACAGACTGACATGGAAGAGGAATGGTTGCCAATCTATCTTTTGTGATCAGTTCGGTCCATTACCTTGAGGGCATTGCCAAGTTCCAGAGATAGACTGGCGGCCATGACAGGCTGGTTCATCTCAATGTACACCTGAAACACATTTGTAAAACACAGCACTATACTACTGTCTCCAGAGGAATCTAGGGGAAAGGCCAGGGAAAATGGGTTGTTAGTATGTATGGTAAATTCTCCAGATGCTTGGTCCATCTCTTTGTAGCTGTTATTTCAGATGGATACAACAATAAACTAAAGTGGATTAGATTATCATTTAAATGCCCTAGCAAAACAAATAAAGATATTCTGATTGATCATTTTGCCTTTCACAGCTGTTGTTCACCAAGCCTGGTTAAACTAGACTGAATGCTGCGCTCACTTTTGTCTCACTTCACGTCAGTCAGTTCCATCTGGTATAACAGGGAAGCTTATATTCATGAGCTCGCCTTGACTGACAGCTCTTTGAAACGCCTCTGTCAAGAAACGTGGATGCAGTGAGCAGTGTTGCAGTTAAATCATCTCAAGCAAATGTGGTGAAATGTAAAGCAACTCAATACAACATTGAAATTACATCAATTGTGTTTTTTAAATTTATCTCCCATGTCTCTTGTGATGCAGTTCACAGCAGCACTGACATTACAATTGCGTCAGAGTTTTGAATGCCCTTCCCCCCCTTTTGTTCCATGCTGGCTGAAGACCTAGCTAGACAGTAACCAGCGAACACCAGACACAGATGGAAGTATCTTTGCCATAGATGAAGTGTAAACTTTTAATTATATTTATATTATATTTGCTGACAACCTACAGTCAAATTTTGCACCAGTAAAGTAGCTATCTAGCTACTGTATATAAACCACGCTCCTCTGCAAACACGTGACGTCACACACATGCTGTCCCCCTATCCCGTTAATAATCCCACCTCCTGAATCCAAGTGTTTGGGGGAGGAGACCAGTAACTTTATGATCAAACTTTACCAATGTAGAAGCAACAGTCATGTTTCATACTTTGATCTGGTTTTATCCAAATCTCATGAAAAATATGATTTTGACTGTTCGTGACCTTTAACTTATGACCTGTTTGTGTTTCACTGTTCTATTATGTCAAACATTTGTTGTCTTTTTTACCTTGATGGCGAAGCTGTAGCAGTTGAGTGCAGCCTGCAGGTGCTCGTCGAAGCCTGGGGCTTGTAGTGCTCTGTTCTCCTTCTCAGAGAGCAGGAAGAGCCGGGCAGCATCAGTCAGGGCCAGGGCCTCCCCAGGGGCATTGAACAGAGTCTGCTCACACCTGTGGGTTCAGGTAGGATATAACAGGTATAGATTATATATTGTAATGTGAGATATCTAATTTACATTATAATAGGTAGCAGGATATAATGTTGGTTGTAGGATACTTACAGACAACGGAGGAGAAAGGGCAATATTGATCCGTCCTTCTATGCTACCCATGTCTGTATGATATTAATAAGGGCAAACAATATGTTCTGAATAGGGGGCAATAGTTAGAGATGAAGACTTACCTTGCCATTGCAAGGTCACAGAAGGCTGCATACTGAAGGCAGTCTTGCTGCTTCAGCTCTTTAGCCAACTGACCTGCAGCCAAGCAGAAATACTGGGTGAGATGCAAGCCACAGAATCACCAGCAATGTGCATATGGTGTATGTAATAGTAGGGAGCATCATCTGAAAACATGAACATATGAATGAATTGTTGATATGTTGGCAACATGGTTATTAGTCATATTTTTTTCTAGGAAACATTAGCTACTCACCAAACTGCTCACTTGCTTCCGCTACATTGGGTTTCCGAAGAAAACGTCTAAGGTGGGCAAAGTGAAATTACAACTAAGCCAGTAGGGACAACAGAATGTCAGACATGTTTAGTTAGCTAGTTACCGTTAGCCTAGTAACCACTGCTATAGTACCTGATTAGCTATAACGCTAGATAACGAACGTTAGCTAAACAATCATTATCATTCAGGAATGAGGATTCATTTGAAACAGCTAACCAATTATCTATCTAGTGCCAGCTAGTTAATGAGTTTAGCCAAAACATGGTCAAAATTGTAAAGAAATAAAACGCTTATGGGCCTTTTCTTTGGACCCTTGACACCGACAGCAAGTTCAGCTGGCTAACGTTAGCTAGCTAGCAGTGAAATCCTGGCTCACAATTCAAAAGATTAGACGATCATGCATTACACATATTGTCACTCGAATGGATACCTAGAACAAAGACAAGAACGTAATAAATCATACTTTTTCAATTTATTTGATACAGCACGATATCTCATCAGAAAGTCCCCCTCCGCTGCCATGGTCAACAAGAACAATAAACCAAACCCGGAAGTAGAGATGGGAGACGCGTTTCGATTGGTTCTTACACAAAATAGCCTAATAGGATGCAATCTTATTAGGGTGGGACTTGGGAGTACAGGGGCTCCGTTTGCAAAATCATTAATCTGACATATTGCAGATATCTGTTCATTAAACAAAATAACAACCAGAGACATTCCGTGATGATAACAACCAGAGGCACAGCAGTTTATTTGCAACAGAAGTCACGAAGCTGCAGGGTAAAATAAATACGTGATTTTAGGGCTGTGTAAACGAACAAGAGAGATTGCAAAGACAGGAAAATAGAGGCATATAGATTCCCGAACACAGTGCAGATGCCAGTAGGTCAGAAATTCTCATAGACGCATTCAAATATTCCTTCCCCCTGTGGCGTTGCATTCTCCATCTGTTGGAGGAGAGTGGGAGAGAGGTCAGGACAGTAGCATCCGCATTAACTCGAACAGCTCTTTATCAACATTATTGGTAGCTATAGGTCTACTCATATCTATTTTGGGGAATAGAATATAATAGAAAAAATAAAATACAATTAAATATAATATATTTGGAATGACAAAACCAAGGCTTTAGTAATTTATATGTCCTTGTAGTCCTGGTTAGTGTATGTTCACACTGACCGATTCCTTTGACTTTCTCTTTACTTTCCCTTTCCTCAGGACAGATTCACAGTTTACTGCTGCTGCTGATGCTCCTGGGGTCAAGACCTCATAGACAGATGCTGGCCGAGACTCTAGACTCTGAGAGAGGAGGGAGTTCCAGGTGAGACACATTCATTCTTGTAATTTACATAGGGCCTACAGTGGATGTGAAAGTTAATCAAAACAGTGAATCTTTGTTCACGATATTCTTTTGATGACCCACACACAGCTTTGACATGTGTCAAGATGGAATTGTTTAGTTCAAGTCATAAAATCAATGTGGTATAGTTACAGCAAGTCAATGGAGATAGAGATACATGCTTACAGAGTAAACTGAAGCAGAGGCAGCTGCATTCACAGATGTTTTACTGTTTGCCTCCTCCTCTTCATTCTCCCCTCTATTCCTTCTGCTTACTCCACTACCGGTACTTCCATTCTTCAATATAAATTGACCCTGGAAATCACAAGTTAACACACACACGGACTGATACAATGACAACATACCAACCACAAAAGAAGGGTACAAAAATATACAGTGTTTCAAAACCTCCACCAAATCTTTCTCAAATCTCTTACCCATTGGCTTTTGAACACATACAGTGGGGAAAAAAAGTATTTAGTCAGCCACCAATTGTGCAAGTTCTCTCACTTAAAAAGATGAGAGAGGCCTGTAATTTTCATCATAGGTACACTTCAACTATGACAGACAAAATGAAGAAAAAAAATCCAGAAAATCACATTGTAGGATTTTTAATGAATTTATTTGCAAATTATGGTGGAAAATAAGTATTTGGTCA
>QNTS01001557.1:163670-173776 GCA_003317085.1 Hucho hucho | reverse complement strand
GAGGGGTTAGTTTATAATAAGGTTAGGGTTGAGGGGGTATAAGGAGGGGTTAGTTTATAATAAGGTTAGGGTTGAGGGGGTATAAGGAGGGGTTAGTTTATAATAAGGTTAGGGGTGAGGGGGTATATGGAGGGGTTAGTTTATAATAAGGTTAGGGTTGAGGGGGTATAAGGAGGGGTTAGTTTATAATAAGGTTAGGGGTGAGGGGGTATATGGAGGGGTTAGTTTATGATACGGTTGTAAGTTAAGGGTTAGAGGGGATATACAGTGAGGATGGGTTAGGTTGGTTCAGGTTACAATGAAGAGGGGTACAGTGCAGGGGGATATAGTGTTGAGGGATACAGTGAAAAGGGTTACAGTAGAGAGGGATACAGTAGAGGGATACAGTATAGGGATACAGTAGAGTGATACAGTGAAGAGGGATACAGTAGAGAGGGATAGAGTGACAAGGGATACAATTGAGAGGGATACAGTAGAGAGGGAAACAGTAAAGAGGGATACGGTCTAGAAGGATACAGTAGAGGGATACAGTGAAGAGGGATACAGTAGAGAGGGATAGAGTGAAGAGGGATACAATTGAGAGGGATACTGTAGAGAGGGATACAGTGAAGAGGGATGGGGTGAAGAGGGATACAGTAGAGAGGGATACACTGAAGAGGGATACAGTGAAGAGGGATACAGTAGAGAGGGATACAGTAGAGACGGATACAGTGCAGAGGGATACAGTGAAGGGGATACAGTGGAGTGGGATACAGTGAAGGGGGATACAGTAGGGAGGGACAGAGTGAAGAGGGATAGAGTGAAGAGGGATAGAGTGAAGAGGGATACAGTGGAGAGGGATACAGTGGAGAGGGATGCAGTAGAGAGGGATACAGTAGAGAGGGAAACAGTGAAGAGGGATACAGTGGAGAGGGATACAGTAGAGAGGGAACAGTAAAGAGGGATACAGTAGAGAGGGAAACAGTGAAGAGGGATACAGTCTAGAGGAATACAGTAAAGAGGGATACAGTGGAGAGAGATAAAGTGCAGAGGGAAACAGTGAAGAGGGATGCAGTAGAGAGGGATACAGTAGAGAGGGAAACAGTGAAGTGGGATACAGTCCAGAGGAATACAGTGTAGAGGGATACAGTGGAGAGGGATAAAGTGCAGTGGACTGTAATTAATATTGTGAGACACTGATTAAGTTGCTTCTGATATCGTTGATTGTTATTGTGACTGTGTGTGTGCATGTGTGCATGTGTGTGTGAGTGTGTGTGTGTGTGTGCGTGTGTGTGTGTGGCCATTACAGCTGTGTGTGTGAGCACAGTCAGTGCAGGAGTGAACACATCCAATCAAATGTTATTTGTCACATGCACTGAATACAACAGGTGTAGACTTACAAGCCCTTATTAACTAACAATGCAGTTAGAAAAATAGAGTTCATCAAATATTTAAAAAATCACAATCACAATACATTTACATAACAATAACGAGCCTATATACAGAGGCACCGGTACAGAGTTAATGTGTGGGGGTACAGGTTAGTCGAGGTAATTTGTAAAGGGACTATGCATAGATAATAAACAGCGAGTAGCAGCAGTGGAAAAACAGAGGGTCAATGTAAATAGTCCTGGTGGCCATTTGATTAGTTGTTCAGCCGTCTCATGACTTGGGTGACTGGAGTCTTTGACAATTTTTTAGGCCTTCCTCTGACACTGGCTAGTATATAGGTCCTGGATGTCTGGAAGCTTGGCCCCAGTGATGTACTGGGCTGTACGCACTACCCTCTGTAGCGCCTTACGGTCAGATGCCGAGCAGTTGCCATACCAGGGGACCCATGCTAAATCTTTTCAGTCTCCTGAGGGGGAAAAGATGTTGTCGTGCCCTCTTCACAACTGTCTTGGTCTGTTTGGACCATGATAGTTTGTTGGTGATGTGGACACCAAGGAACTTTAAACTCTCAACCGGCTCCACTTCAGCCCTTTCGACTTTAACGGGGGCCTGTTCGACCCTCCTTTTCCTATAGTCAACGATCAGCTCCTTTGTGTTGCTTACATTGAGGGAGAGGTTGTTGTCCTGGCCCCACACTGCCAGGTCTCTAACCTCCTCCCTATAGGCTGTCTCATCGTGGTGTTGTCAGCAAACCTAATGATGGTGTTGGAGTCATGCTTGGCCACGCAGTCGTGGGTGAACAGGGAGTATAGGTGGGGACTAAGCATGCACCCCTGAAGGGTCCCAGTGTTGAGGATCAGCCTGGCAGATGTGTTGTTGAGTACCCTTACCACCTGGGGCGGCCTGTCAGGAAGTCCAGGATCCAGTTGCCGAGGGAGGTGTTTAGTCCCAGGGTTCTAGCTTAGTGATGATCTTTGAGGGCAATATGGTGTTGAACGCTGAGCTGTAGTCAATGAACAGCATTCTCACATGCAGCATTCTCACAAGGTTCCTGGTGTGTGCAACACATGTCATGTTGTGTTATGTCCCCCAACACATCCCTGTCACAGATAATCTTCATTAATCATTGATTATGCAAGTCGCTCGTTATCTGGTCTTGATGTGGGAAACAACAGCCTCATGGGACTTCTGCTAGTCCTTGGGGTCCGGGAGGAAGTACACACACAGTCATGTGATCGCCGGTCCCACCCTAAAATATGTCCCCATAGCCTCCCCTCCGTGCCCTGGAATTGGTGCTGAGGGGGAGAGGAGGGAGATTGGGGAGGACATGCCCGGTGAGATTTGTTTGATGTGAGCCACCAGAGTCTGTATCTCACCAAAGGAGATTTCCCACTCCCCTAGTGCTTGTGTAACTAACAGTGTGCTAACTCACTCGCTGCCTGGACAGTAGCAGATTGTGCCTGCCCGGTTTTTAAGACTACCTGTTAAAGTAGGCCACAGTGAAGGACGTGAAGAAAGCTCAGCAGGTTGTGTCAAGATGACTTTGAGCTCCTCAGATGTAGGACATGCAGTCTTTGGGTTGACCTCAATACTCCTCCACCTACCCCTGCACAAGACCTGGTTGAAATGTATTTGCACAAGACTTGAGCTGTTCTTGTTTTCGTTAGCCCTGTAGAATAGAATCAATGGTCCTACAAGTGTCCTACTTAATCAAAGCTATTCCCTTCTGTATGTGTTCCATGTACATATGTAGGATCTTAATTTGATCACTCTTATGTTGCTGAGAATTTTCCTGAGCTGCAGGAAATGCAAATGAGCTTATTGATTTACATAAATTCACCTAAAATCCCGCGCTAACACACGTTATATTAACAGTATTGTATGTAGCCTACTTTTGTCCAGCTAATAGCCTAACCGCCGATCAAGCAACTTTATGGACTAAAAGATCAAATCCTGTTTCTGCAGGATTATTTTGCTACAACAGTACTGGTCTAATTAAGATCCTACATCTGTATGTCCTAGACCTACAGTATACCCCCACCAGACCTCCACCCCACCAGACCTGCAGTACCGCCACCAGACCTCCACCCCCACCAGACCTCCACCCCCATCAAACCTCCACCCCACCAGACGTAAGCATGCCCACCCTTGATGCTATCTGAATACACTCCAGATGCACCAGAGGCTGCCACTTGGAACTAGGACACTATTCTTGGCCCCCCTGTCATCACATGATGTACACACATGACACACACACACATACAACCACACACACACCTCATGACAGACACACACACTTACACACACACGACACACGAGACAAACATACATAATCATGTTGTATGGATTATAACAGGGGATGACACCTTAGCAGACACCCAGTGAGGGTGAACTCTGAGCTCTTTACTAGTTTATATAAAGTGTGTTTTAACGGCGTAGAAATTTTTGAATTAAATGAACGACTGACCACATACATTTGGCAGTAGATATCAGACCTGGGTTCAAATATTACTTGAACTTACTTTGTTTTCTCTAGCCTGCCTAGATTTCCTTCCTAGGCGGGGTTTAGAGTTTTGAGGATATTCTATTGGTCCATTACGCCAGCCAAGCTTACAGTTTTTTACTATTGCTTACACACTAAAATTTAACTTTTCCCACAATTAGCAAAACCTTACACTCAAGGAGCAAAACACAAGGCTAGATTTGCACAACTGTAAGCACATTGTCAGCTTCACACTATTTGCAAAACATTACACACAGTGATTTGCAAAACACTAAACACACTTGTATACATCAGACACAGAAGTATATCATGATGTCACTTCCTTGCAATTCCAAAGCACTGACTGTCAAATTACCACACCCTATGAGCCAATCTGTTAAACACAGCCATCAGGTGCACAAACACATGATTGCTAAATTGTAGACACACCAATCAGGTTTAAGCACTATAAAAATGCACCAGGTAGGTTCACCTGCCTTCAACCAAAATGGAAGGAGTCAGAAGAATGAGGGTGAGAGGAGGAGTACACAGAGGAGGAGAAGGAGGTAGAGGAAGAGGCAGAGGCAGAGGCCGAGCCAGAGGTCGAGGAAGACCTGAAGCAGGAGGAGAACGTGCACAAAGAAGAAGAGGACCAAACTTATCAAATGACATTCGTGCAACACTAGTGGACCATGTTGTGAACCACGGATTGACGCTGAGGGAGGCTGGACTGAGAGTTCAGCCAAATCTTAGCAGATATACAGTGGCATCTGTCATAAGGACTTTTCGACAGGAAAACAGGTAAAAGAAGATCTGTCTACAGTTACAGTAATCAGCCGCTTATTGTATGCACCATATCAGCACTTGTGATACCCCTTCCTGTGACATTGTACAGTAAGTTACATGTATTATTCTCTACATAGGATTGAGGGTCGGGAACGACAAGGAGGAAGGGGGCCCATATTCACGCAAGAACAAGAGAGAGAGATAATAAACATGGTTTTGGCCAATAATGCTATCAGGCTCAGAGAACTACAAGCAAACATTATCGGTGACCATGCCATTTTCAATAATGTCCATCAGGTCTCTCAGTCAACACTGGCACGCATCCTGAAAAGACATCAGGTTCAAATGAAACAACTTTATCGAGTGCCTTTTGAGCGGAATTCAGAGAGGGTCAAACGGCTGCGGCATGAGTATGTGGAGGTTTGTATTGTTCACTTTAGCACTGTGATGTTGCATACTGCACACATGACTTTTTTACATTGACTGTATACTAGACCTATCCTGAACTACACAATCTTGTCTTTCACTGTATTTCAGAGAGTTTGGCAGATGGATGCTGAGGAAATCCTGCATGAATTCATATATATTGATGAGGCAGGGTTCAACCTCACAAAAGCAAGAAGGAGAGGCAGAAATATCATTGGCCACAGGGCTATAATCAATGTCCCAGGGCAACGTGGGGGTAACATCACCCTTTGCGCTGCCATTTCACAGCATGGGGTTCTCCTCCGTCATGCCAAAATGGGCCCTTACAACACACCTCACATTCTCGCATTTTTGGACCGATTGCACCACATCGTCACAGCAGGTAATGAAATGCACCAGATGCAATACACTGTCATCTGGGACAATGTGTCATTCCACCGCTCTGCTTTGGTCCAGAACTGGTTTCAACACCATCCACAGTTGACAGTACTATACCTTCCACCATACTCTCCGTTTCTAAACCCTATCGAAGAGTTTTTCTCTGCATGGCGGTGGAAGGTTTACGATCTCCAGCCCCAGGCTCAGGTACCCCTCATTCAGGCCATGGAGGACGCCTGTGACCAAGTCGACGCCGCAGCTGTGCAAGGATGGATTCGACATTCAAGACGGTTCTTCCCGCATTGTCTTGCTAATGAGGATATTGCTTGTGATGTTGATGAAATTCTCTGGCCAGATCCAGCTAGGCGAAGAGATAATGTATAGTATGTTTACTGTAGTATTTTCTGTACAATATTGTCAGTTTTTTTCAGATTATTTTTGATGTTGGTGGTTGTTGTTATTTACTGTAATTGTAACCTGTACTGGATATAGTATTTTACGTTTGTCTGTTTGCTGAGCTAACAGGGTTATGCACACTACTGTAGTAGCATGAAAACTGGGACATGTTTTGTTGTGATTCTCCATGTTGACATGTTGACTGATTTGGGTATATGGAGAGAAATAAATGATATTTTCCTCAGTCTGCAGCATTGGTCTTGTGTAGTGTTTGTATAGTTGCACATTCTCTGTGTACTTCATTTACAGTACTCTAATCACTGAGAATTAGACTTGCTAAAAGTGTTTTAGGTTAGCAACAGCAGTGTGTAACTGGTTCAAAAAGATTGAAGTCATATGAAATGTGTGTGTTTCGCATGGTAACAAAATATTGTTTTTATGAAGTCGTGTATAGTTTTGACAAAAGTGTTCCATTTTGCAAATGATCTGAAGTGTTGTGCTACTTTGGTGTAGGGTTGTGCTAATTGTGTGTAGTGTTTTGACAAACCGGGCCCTGTTTTCAAAATTGTGCTTAAACAATTGAAAAAAAACTGTAATCAAGCACAGGTAAAGTATTCCAAATTATTTTAAATAGTATTTGAACCCAGGTCTGGTACATACTGTAGAGATGTATGCTACTGTATGTGAAGCTCACTTTCAGTGGTGAATCCAAATTCCTAGCATCTTGTATCAAGAGACTTTCAACTGTCAAACAATCCGGACCATATCCCTCTCACACTGTAATGACCTCCCACACATAAAAACTGGGACATGCTATGACTGAAAATGCCAAGTGCATTCGAGCCATTGTTGTGTGTATGTACTGACCATGTCTATGTATAAACACTGAGTGTACTAAACCTTAAGAGTACCTTACTAATATGGAGTCCCTTTTGCGCTCAGAGCAGCCACAATTCGTCCACAGGGATGCTGGGCCATGTTGACTCCAGTGCTTCCCACACTTGTGTCAAGTTGTCTGGATGTCCTTTGGGTGGTGGACCATTCTTGACACACACAAGAAACTGTTGAGCATGAAAAACCCAGCAGCGTTGCAGTTCTTGACATACTCAAACCGATGTCTTGCACATTCACCCTATGAATGGCACACATACACAATCTATGTCCCAATTGTCTCAAGACTAAAAATCCTTCTTTAACCTGACCCTTCATCTACACTGATTGAAGTGGACTTAACAAGTGACATCAATAAGAGATCTTAGCTTTCACCTGGTCAGTCTATGTTATGGAAAGAACAGGTGTTCCTAATGTTTTGTACACTCAGTGTATAAAACGTTTCTCTGAAGGCGGTGAGGTGATCATCCAGGTATCTTGTCAAGACCCCTCAGTGTTTCTACTATACATACTGTGGACCATAGACTCTAGATAGGACACATTGAGGAGTACTATATATAATATGTCTAGGCCAATGGAACTCAGCAGTGTTATTAAGACTGTGGTATCCAGCATCCTGTGTTAGAATCCTGGGATTCGACAACGCAAGTGGGAGATTGACTACCAACCAGAAGGAAGCTGGTTTCAGATCCCATGTACCATCTCCTGCTGTTGTGCCCTTGAGCAAGGCACTTGCTGCTTAAATGTGTAGCTGCAGGGGTGCTGCTCTGTGGTCGGCTGAAGCTGTGCTCCTACCCAAAATGTGTGTGTTGTGTGTTTGTGTGTTGTCTTGTGAAGTGGGAGGGTAGGAGGGAGCAGATGAAGAATTTCTGTCTCTGCAGATGGACTAATAAATTACTATTCCCTATTATATTCCACCGCAGGACTACGATCGCATGTCAGCTGAAGCTTTACCATCGCCGAACAGCATGAGGATGGCCAGGTCCACTGCTCTCTTCCAGCCAGAGTCCTTCTGGATGGCGATGCCGTAACCGGTGGTGGCGAACACCTTCCCACTGCCGATGGTCACCAGTTTACAGCCCTCGTCCCTGCCGGCCATGTAGTTCAACACAGCAGCATCGTAGATGAAGGCATCCAATTTACTGAGCAGGAGATGGGAGGGAGATAGTGGAGGATAGTTAGTGGTCAGTACTGGTCAGGTGTAGATATTGGTTACGTTCAGGGCTAGGAGTTTTTTACTGATCGTATGACTGAACCAGTGAAACTCCGGGCCCTGGTTATAGCCTCTACATGGGCCTGGAGTTTTCCTGGTGAGGTCGCATGGTCTGGGAAAAACTGCAGGGCCTAGTAATGAGAGATATACTGAACAAAAATATAAACGCAACATGCAACAAGTTACAGTTCATATCAGGAAATCAGTCAATTTAAAATAAATTCATTAGTCCCTAATCTATTGATTTCACATGACTGGGAATACAGATATGCATCTGTTGGTCACAGATACCTTAAAAAAAAATGGGCCTCACAATGGGCCTCAGGATCTCGTCACGGTATTTCTGTGCATTCAAATTGCCATTGATAAAATGCAACTGTGTTCATTGTCCATACCATATTCCCACCGCCACCATGGGGCACTCTGTTCACAACGTGGACATCAGCAAACCGCTCGTCCACATAACGTCATACACAGGGTCTGCGGTTGTGAGGCCAGTTGGATGTACTGCCAAATTCTCTAAAACGTCGTTGGAGCTTCTGAACATTTAATTATCTGGCAACAGCTCTGGTGGACATTCCTGCAGTCGGCATGCCAATTGCACGCTCCCTCAAAACTTGAGACATCTGTGTAATTGTGTTGTGTGACAAACATTTTAGAGTGGCTTTTTATTGTGCCCAGCACAAGGTGCACCTGTGTAATGATCATGCTGTTTAATCAGCTTCTTGATATGCCACATCTGTCAGGTGGATGGATTATCTTTGCAAAGGAGAAATGCTCACTAACAGGGATGTAAACAAATTTGTGAACAAAATTTGAGAGAAATAAGCTTTTTGTGTAAGGAACATCTCTGGGATTGTTTATTTCAGCTCAGGAAACATGGGACCAGCACTTTACATGTTGTGTTTATATTAAGTAAGTGACCTATTACAGGTTTAGGTGACAAATACCACAACTCATCAACTCCCCATGGCTACAGCATGTTAGTGATGCACACCCCTGCAGACATACCGTTTTACAATACCAATGGCTAGCTAGCAGTTCAACCAGCTCCCTCCCAACCAAGCCAAAAAAAGAGAAACCCACAGATGGCTATATGAAGCTCTAATGTGCAAACCCGCACTCTGCATTCTTAATTCTTGGAAAGGAAGAAGGGAGGAGACCATCACATCAGATCAGCTCTCAGCCTCTACCAACAACCACCAGGCTGTTGCTTGCTGCTATTCTGAGCTAAGGAGCAGTGGCAGGCAGCAGCAAGCAACAGCAGCAGCTCTGCTGGCTTCCCACCCACCCACACTCCCTCCCTCCCTCCCCTCCATCCATCCCTCTCTCCTCTCCCTCACCCGTTCTCCCTCCATCCCTCCCTCTCCCTGACCCTCCCTCCCCTCCATCCCTCTCTCTCTCTCCTCTCCCTAACCCTCCACCCATCCTCCCTCCCTCTCCTTCTCTCACCCTCCCTTGAGGCTTGCCAGGGCCTCGTCCACGTTCTTCTGGTGGAAGCTGGTCATATACTGGTGCATCTCCGGGTAATTGTTGCGGATGTTCCGTTCCGTGCTTCCGTTTGGCACCGTTCCGAAACGGAATGGCGGGGAGAAGGCATTGGGTTTTTGGAACTGTGGAGGGGGGGGGTTCCGGAAGAGAAGAGAAAAAGAGAGAAAATAGCAGGGGTTGGTGTGGTGAGGTGTGGTGAGGTGGACAAGGCATCGGGTTCCATCAAATGCTCCTAATGCATTATGCTTCTGGACTAACCGGAAATGAATCTGCTTGGAAAACACATGCAACGCTGGGCACATACAGGCAGGTGAAGACTCACACACACACACACACACACACACACACACACACACACACACACACACACACACACACACACACACACACACACACACACACACACACACACACACACACACACACACACACACACCTTATTGTCGCTGAGGCCCGACACCTGGTCCACATACTCCTCCTGGATCATGAAGGCAGCCAGGTTGGCAGTGTAGGAGGCCAGGAAGATGACAGCGAAGAAGGCCCACACCGACACCATGATCTTACTGGTGGTGCCTTTAGGGTTCTGGACGGGGACAGAGTTGTTGAAAACCAGGCCCCACAGCAGCCAGATGGCCTTGCCGATGGTGAAGGAGGGGCCACCGGGCTCTGGGG
>QNTS01001557.1:107685-150763 GCA_003317085.1 Hucho hucho | reverse complement strand
AGAATAAGGTCAATAGGAGAGAGGGAATAGAGAATAAGGTCAATAGGAGAGAGGGGATACAGAATAAGGTCAATGGGAGAGAGGGAATAGAGAATAAGGTCAATAGGAGAGAGGGGATAGGATACAGAATAAGGTTGTGTATTTGGTTAAGGTGGATCATAGTTGTCCTACAGTATTTTAAGCTGTTTCCTGCACGGCACGGTGTTCCTCATGCAGGTGCCACTGAGGGGGTCCACGTCCTCCACGATGACAAAGGGAGCCTCCTCCAGCGTCACGATGGACAGGTGGTCGTCCTCCCGGGCCTCCCCATCGGAGAACAGCTCGAACCTGGGCCACACGTGGTACTTCATGGACAGGGAGCTGTTCTCCCACTTACCCACCTGGGGATGGGAGGAGTGAAGAGAGGAGGGAAGTGAGAGGGGAAGGAAGAGAGAGAGGAGACAGGAGGGACGAGTGATTGGGTGGTGTGCATAATCATAGATAATCAGTGACAGATGAAACTTAGACAAATAAAGAGAGAGAAAGAAAGAGAGGAGGAAGAGAAAGAGAAAGGAGAACGAGAAACAGAGAAAGAGAGAGGGAGGAAGAGAAAGAAACAGAGAGAGAGAGAGAGAAAGAGAAAGAGAAAAGAGAATGAGAAAGAAAGAGAGAGAGAGGAAGAGAGAAAGAGAGAGAGTGAGAGAAACCAAAGACAGAAACCAGAGAAAGGGAGAGAATGAGAGAGAGACATCAAAAGAGAAGGAGAGGAAGAAGAGAGATACTCACCTTGTCCCAGCGTCTCTGCTTGTCTAGCAGGGTGATGACCAGTTTGGGATGCATCTGGTATCCATCCTCACTGAACGACAGGTTACGTCCCTCGAACGTCACGTTCATCAGATACCTGCGAGGAAACAACGTTACTATAGTTATTACACCATTACAACACAGGTTTAAGAGTGACTTAAAGCTGTAGTCCCTAATTCAAATAACAACAATGACTTGACTGATACCTATGGGCAAATAAGTTACAGGTAGAACCAGGAACACCTCTCAATGTTGTTACTGCTATAAGAGTAACTTGATGTAAAGTGTTACCCACTAAAAACTCTAATATACTGTATGACACATTGTGGTTTCACACTACAGTAACATTAATACATTTGAGTAAAATCAGAAGATACTCTTATAAAGGACGACTTACAATAACTCGGCTGTTCCACAAAGATATTGCCTTTTGCGTCCCTTTGACATTTTAAGTATAAATTGTGCGTCAAAATTGAATTTGAAAAGGCTGTTATATTAAATGAAGTGCCCTTTAATACAGACCACATGGAGAAATCAATAAATGAAAGATTGAGCATTCCGTGCACCGTCTGTGACTTTTTAACACACTACGTCATTATAAAGCCCTAGTTACTTTGTTGTTTTGAAAAAGTAATTTATTAACATCAGTATTTATTTCATGTGATTAGTGATTCATTTACGTCTGTCCCTTTACGTATGTTGAAACTATTGCTTTGTGAAAACCAAATTCTAAAGAAACATGAATCATCTAAAGGTCAAATCATATAATGAAAGCAGGTGAGCTGGTTCTACTCTATTTGTAAATTTTCTGGTGTTTTGTGGTAGAAAACTGAGCGGGGCGAGCATTAACCTGTCAACCCTGTTACCCATAGATAAACAGGCTAGAAATGTTTGAACAATTTCTTTTAGCTTGCATTCAGTTGCCATTCCCTGATGCACACAACAAGCTTCCATTCCCCCTGTCACAAGGGGATTTATGGGTGATTTCAAATGAAATCGTCAACCCTGTTACGGTCAACCCTGATGCTGTCAACCCCGTTATGGTAATTTTTTTATTTAAACATGTGCTCTTTATGTTAAAATTATGTGAAATTAAAAGTTTTTTGGGACTAAGTTAAACTTCTCAAAAGGCAACTAATTCGTGGAATGACCCAACCGCATATTTTCGATTCTAAATCAACTGCAAACCCTAATGTACACAGTGGAAATGATAACATGGTTGCACAAACACACACAAATGCAAATAAGCCATGAAGGCATTGAATTTGAGAACCTGAGTTATTGTATGTTAATGTTCTTATATATTTTTTTTACCTTTGTTTAACTAGGCAAGTCAGTTAAGAACAAGTTAAGCCACCATAGCACAGATGATCCACTTTGAGAGTCTGTAACACACACTTCTAACAGAGAGAGAGAGAGAGAGAGAGAAAAGAGAGTGAGAGAGATAAAAAAAGAGAGAGAGAAAGAAGAGAGAGTAGAGAGAGTGAGAGAGAAGAGAGAGTAGAGAGAAAGAGGGAGAGAGAGAATAGAGAGAGAGAGAAAGAGGGAGAGAAAGAATAGAGAGAGAGAAAGAGAGAGAGGAGAGAGAGAGTAGAGTAGATAGTAGTGAGAGAGGAGAGAGAGAATAGAGAGAGAGAGAGAAAGAGTGAGAGAGTCATAATGTATAAAGTGCTTGTGTGAATAAGTATCAGCATGTACTGGGTGTGTCGACGAGTGCGTGCCACTGCCAGATAAACTCAAATCATTCTCCCCCAGCCGTGACCTGCCACCCTCGCTTTCTCTCTCTCTCTCTGCTCGCTCTCCTTTCTGGTGTGTTGGTTGCCGCGGCTGCGGCCGCCGTCTCCATGGCAACTCTCTGCCTGCCTCCGAAACAATTCTAGTCCAGGAAATAAATAAATACTGGTCTATAAATGAGACAGAGAGAGAGAGAGAGAGGGCAGCAACGTGTGGAGTTAAATGTGTGCTTAATGAGATTCCTGAGACAGTTAACTGGCAGTAACAGAGAGAGAGAGAGAGGGCACCAGATCATTTCAACAATGAGGGGAAAGAACAATGGACAGATGATGATGAAGATGACAATGCGAGACCTGTCTGTCCTATTACACCTTGTCACTATGCAGTATGTCTTTGACTAAATCTAACACACCTTCAAAGCGCTGTACGCATCCAATACAGTGTCCCTGAAATGTCTGCCATGTAAAGTGTAGTACAGTACTACTGTAAAGCGCATGTAACATGGGATTAACAGTAGGTGCCTAACATTAGAATTTGAATTATGAAACCAAAAAATGCAACGCCACCCAAAGGAATACCCACTTGTTGCCACCCATGTTAACCAAGCTGACCATGTTCAAGTGCAGGTGTGTGTGTGGAGTGTGGCTCTGTTCTGAACTGTTCTGACTGTGACGTGTATGATTGTTAACAAAAACCCCGACAGAGAAAGACTCCCCGTCATATGTAATGTGTTGCCATGGCGCCCAACAACCACAGCGATTTTCAAGCAATCTGCTGCGTTGCCATGAGAACAGTCATCTCACCCGAGAGAGTGGGGGATGACAGAGAAAGAGAGATAAGAGAGAGAGACAGAAAGAGAGAACGAAAGAGTGAGATAGGGGGCATATTTTCGTATTTTTTTTACCCAGTCTACCGCCCAAGCCGTTACAGATGCACAATTGAGAGCATCCTGTCGGGCTGTGTCACCGCCTGGTACGGCAACTGCACCGCCCACAACCGCAAGGCTCTCCAGAGGGTGGTGCGGTCTGCACAACGCATCACAGGGGGCATACTACCTGCCCTCCAGGACACCTACAGCACCCAATGTCACAGGAAGGCCAGAAAGATCATCAAGGACAACAACCACCCGAGCCATTGCCTGTTCACCCCGCTATCATCCAGAAGGCGAGGTCAGTACAGGTGCATCAAAGCTGGGACCGAGAGACTGAAAAACAGCTTCCATCTCAAGGCCATCAGACTGTTAAACAGCCATAACTAACACAGAGAGGCTGCTGCCTACATACAGACTTGAAATCATTGCCGCTTTAGTAAATGGATCACTAGTCACTTTAATAATGGCACTTTAATAATGTTTACATATCTTGCATTACTCATCTCATATGTATACTGTATTTTATACCATCCATTGCATCTTGTCTATGCCGCTCTGTCATTGCTCATCCATATATTTATATGTAGATATTCTTATTTCATTCCTTTACTTAGATTTGTGTGTATAAGGTAGTTGTTGTGGAATTGTTAGATTACTTGTTAGATATTACTGCATTGTCGGAAATAGAAGCACAAGCATTTCTCTACTCGCAATAACATCTGCTAACCATGTGTACGTGACCAATAAAATTTGATTTGAACTCCTCTCTTTCTGTCTCTCACTTCTTTCGACAGTCTCACTTTACCAGGAGCAGAGTAGATACACTTGAGTCTACATCAATGGTTCCATCCAGCCCTACATTAAATGGATAGATAAATAGATTGAAGCAAGCTGGGAATATAACTGTACCAGGCAGTGCCATTTGTCATTTTGTAGCCGTGCAGTATTGATGTAGCTTTTATGCGTCATGTGATGTGTCCCAATGTCTGAATTCCCACCAGACTAAGACAAATAAAAACGCAATCGACTGGAGCTAACAAAACCTAATGCTTTATCATTGCCATACAGTACGCAGCCGCTAGCATTATGCCTCTCGCTTACCAACTGTTCAACTAAAAATACAGAAAGAGAGAGAGAGAGAGAGAGAGAGGTAAAGCCAAAACACACATAGGATTTTCTAGCCTGTACAGTAACTCAGACAGACTGACAATATCTGATCAGTATGACACTCTGAAAGCGCCTCTGTGAAGCAGCCAAAATGTGTCTGCTTTCAAGTGAGCCCACAACTTGTTCACACGATCCGGTGGTGTGGAGAGTCGCGCTGTGAGAGTCTCCATCCCAAATAGCACAATCTTCCCTACATAGTGCACTACTTTTGACCAGGGCCCATAGGACTCTGGTCTAAAGTAATGCAGTATAAAGAGAATAGAGTACCATTTGGGGCGCAGACAAAGGATTGACGGACAGACATGTCATTCCTGGGTAGCCGGGTGGATTTGGAGGAAGACTATCTTGCCTACCAAACAGCACCCTATTCCCTACATACAGTAGTGCACTACATTTGACCAGGGCTCTGGTCAAATGTCAAATTAATAGGGTGCCATTTGGGACACTTTGTGAGACGGGGCTTATCATATCCGCCCTGGACAGCAATGGACTCTTCCTTCAGGTTGTATGGGGAGACACGAGTCTCTCATGTTTTACAGGTTGGTATCTTCCTATCCAGTAGTAGGGCACACAGTAGAAAAACGTTTTGCAACAGAACACAATGTTTTTTTTATTGGAAATGTTTAAGTAGTACCTCCCTGTTTCACTCCATTTTCTTCCTATTGAACACAACCCATAGTACCTGAAGCTATTTGTGAGCCTTCAAGAACCTGGCTAAGGTACTGAAAAACTCTACACGGCTATTTGTCAACATGTCAACTTGAATGATGAACAACAGCACACAATGTGTTGACATGCAGCGTTATCAAGATGCGTCCCCTACTCGTGTATTAGATATTGTGAACAACGATGTATTCTAAATGCATTGCCTCACTCAAACAGCATATTGTCAACATGACAAGGTTATGTGTTTGTGTGCATTGATCCGACAGACTGAGCATTTCAACAATGAAGGGACTGTATGGATGACTGATTGTTTGTTCCAATGGCTCGTGGTATATGCATGAGTCATTAATAAGAGAGACACAGGGAGATATTAATTCATGTTTATATATGAATAATACTTCACGTCTATATAGTAAATATGGACTAATTGTTTGGAGAAGGAGAGAGAGGGTTGGAAGGGGGGGAGAGAGAGAGAGAGGTTATGAGAGAGACACGGAGAAAGACAGAGCGACAGAGAGGTTATGAGAGAGACAGCAAGAGAGAGAGAGCGACAGAGAGAGAGAAAGGGCAAAATAGTGTGAGTGAGTGAGAGAGAGAGAGAGAGAGAGAGAGAGAGAGAGAGAGAGAGAGAGAGAGAGAGAGATAGATAGATACAGTGAGGGAAAAAAGTATTTGATCCCCGGCAGATTTTGTACGTTTGCCCACTGACAAAGAAATGATCAGTCTATAATTTGAATGGTAGGTTTATTTGAACAGTGAGAGACAGAATAACAACAAAAAAATCCAGAAAAACACGTGAAAAATGTTATAAATTGATTTGCATTTTAATGAGGGAAATAAGTATTTGACCCCTCTGCAAAACATGACTTAGTACTTGGTGGCAAAACCCTTGTCGGCAATCACAGAGGTCAGACGTTTCTTGTAGTTGGCCACCAGGTTTGCACACATCTCAGGAGGGATTTTGTCCCACTCCTCTTTGCAGATCTTCTCCAAGTCATTAAGCTTTCGAGGCTGACGTTTGGCAACTCGAACCTTCAGCTCCCTCCACAGATTTTCTATGGGATTAAGGTCTGGAGACTGGCTAGGCCACTCCAGGACCTTAATGTGCTTCTTCTTGAGCCACTCCTTTGTTGCCTTGGCCGTGTGTTTTGGGTCATTGTCATGCTGGAATACCCATCCACGACCCATTTTCAATGCCCTGGCTGAGGGAAGGAGGTTCTCACCCAAGATTTGACGGTACATGGCCCCGTCCATCGTCCCTTTGATGCGGTGAAGTTGTCCTGTCCCCTTAGCAGAAAAACACCCCCAAAGCATAATGTTTCCACCTCCATGTTTGACGGTGGGGATGGTGTTCTTGGGGTCATAGGCAGCATTCCTCCTCCTCCAAACACGGCGAGTTGAGTTGATGCCAAAGAGCTCCATTTTGGTCTCATCTGACCACAACACTTTCACCCAGTTGTCCTCTGAATCATTCAGATGTTCATTGGCAAACTTCAGACGGGCATGTATATGTGCTTTCTTGAGCAGGGGGACCTTGCGGGCGCTGCAGGATTTCAGTCCTTCACGGCGTAGTGTGTTACCAATTGTTTTCTTGGTGACTATGGTCCCAGCTGCCTTGAGATCATTGACAAGATCCTCCCGTGTAGTTCTGGGCTGATTCCTCACCGTTCTCATGATCATTGCAACTCCACGAGGTGAGATCTTGCATGGAGCCCCAGGCCGAGGGAGATTGACAGTTCTTTTGTGTTTCTTCCATTTGCGAATAATCGCACCAACTGTTGTCACCTTCTCACCAAGCTGCTTGGCGATGGTCTTGTAGCCCATTCCAGCCTTGTGTAGGTCTACAATCTTGTCCCTGACATCCTTGGAGAGCTCTTTGGTCTTGGCCATGGTGGAGAGTTTNGGAGCCAGAAATCTTTCTGATTGAGAGGGGTTCAAATACTTATTTCCCTCATTAAAATGCAAATCAATTTATAACATTTTTCACATGCGTTTTTCTGGATTTTTTTGTTGTTATTCTGTCTCTCACTGTTCAAATACACCTACCATTAAAATTATAGACTGATCATTTCTTTGTCAGTGGGCAAACGTACAAAATCAGCAGGGGATCAAATACTTTTTTCCCTCACTGTAGATAGATAGATGTTTATGTATGAATAATACGTCACATCTATATAGTAAATATGGACTAATTGTTTGGAGAAGGAGAGAGAGCAGGAAGGGGAAAGAGAGAGAAGTTGTGAGAGACCGAGACAGAGAGAGGGAAACCGAAAGAGGTTATGAAGGAGGCAGAGAGAGAGAGACAGAGGTTATGAGACAGCAAGAAAGAGAAAAAAAGCGACAGACAGAGAGAGAAAGAGTGACAGAGAGAGCGAGCGAGAGACATATGTTTCCCATGCCAATAAAGCCCTTTGAATTCAACTGAATTGAGAGAGAGAGAGAGAGAGAGAGAGAGAGAGAGAGAGAGAGAGAGAGAGAGAGAGAGAGAGAGAGAGAGAGAGAGAGAGAGAGAGAGAGAGAAAGACAGAGAGAGAAACAGAGAGAGCGAAACAAAGAGATAGTAGCAGTGTGTAGTAGAGTTGAAAGATAGGAGATAACTAGTCTGATAGGGAGAGTGTCAGGGAAGAGGAGGTGCTGGCGGCTGCCTTCCACACACACAATGCTTTCTAGAGGGAGAGAGAGGAGTGGAATGGAGGGCCTTCCGATTCAACTTCAGCTAATTGAAAGAGCTTTTTGGCAGGAATGACTGCATAAGAGCAGATGAGCGAACGGTGCTGATAATGAGAAACAGAAAGAAAGGGAGAGGAAATGGGAGTGAATGAGTGAGAAAGAGAGATTGGAAAGTGGGAATGAGGTAGAGGAAACGGACAAAGAGAGAGACTGAAAAGGAGATAAAGGGTAACATAAAAGAGTGAAAATTAAAAAGGAAAGATAGAAACCACAAAAGCGAGAGACAGAAAGATAGGGATGGGTTCTCTCATCCAGTTCTGTAGGGTTCTGTCAAAAGGAGAGGACAGTTTAACTCAATAGCCCAAAAGCACAATGAAATAGTCCACTAAATACATCTGTACCCTAAAAAACAGGACAATGATTTATTAGCCAACACAATTATGGCTGTATTCTCTCATTCTATACCTCCACTCAGCCCTGAGATGAAGAGATGAGACTGTTTGGTTAGGGTGGAAACACCACAGCCGCCCCCAATGGCAGCTTTTCAGGTGTGTGTGTGTGTATATGTGTGTCTGTGTGTCTGTTTGTGTGTGTGTGGCAGCCGTTTGGAGCTTCTATGATCCAGTCTTTTCCTGAATCAGCCTGAGGTAAAAACAGTTTATCGGTGAAATAGGATGAGAATAACATGCCAGACATATACACGCATGAGAGACCTGCAGGAGTGTTATACCACCGTGGGCACCACGTACTTTACACTAGTGTTGTGTAGTACAGAGATGTCTGTGTTGTGTTTTGTGTGTTGTGCGTTCGTGCGTTTGTGTGTGTGTGGGTGGGTGTGTAGAGCACAGGAATAGAGCCAAACACAAATATCTAGATACTAAGCTTGTCACGCCTGCTCCCGCTGCCCCTCCCTGGCGCTCGAGGGCACCAGGCTACCCTTCTTTACACGCACCTGTCACCATCATTACACGCAGCAGCACTCATTGGACTCACCTGGACTCCTTCACGTTGTTGATTACCCCCTGTATGTCTGTCTGTTCCTCTGTGGTGTTCCCTGTGTCCACATTCATTGTTGTTATGTGTTCCTGTCCGGACGCTGTTCCTGTTCTGTTTCATGTCCGTCAGTTATTAAACCTGCACTCCCTGTACCTGCTTCTCATCTCCTGCGTCGATCCTTACAGAATGTGGACACCATTACAAGAAGCATGAAGGAGTTTTTTAGGGTTTGGTTTTGTTGGTGACGTTGGACCCGGGGGCCGGGGATGCCTAAGCTGGCTCGAGAGGTTTCCTTGTCCCGGTTGGCTCGGCAGGTTCCCATCCCACGTCATGCCTCAGACGGCCCATGAGTTTTCTTGTTTTGTTGGTGACGTCGGGCTTGAATTCCACTGCCGATGGAACCGGGGGTGCCTAAGATGGCTCTTCGGGCTGTCATGCCCAAGCTGGCTCGTTGGTTTCCTTGCCTCGGTTGGCTCGGCAGGTTCCCATCCCATGTCATGCTTCAGCTGGGCCCATGGGGCTTCTACGCCGCAGCGGGATCATCAGGCTGTTACGCCTCAGCCGGCCCATCCAGCTCGCCCAGGTGGGACACGGGTGACGCCCCTAGAGGGGGGGGTACTGTCACGCCTGCTCCCGCTCCCCCTCCCTGGCGCTCAAGGGCGTCAGGCTACCCGTCATCAAACACTCTTTTTACCTTCATTACGCGCAGCTGCGCTCATTGGACTCACCTGGACTCCCTCACTTTGTTGATTGCCCCTGCCTATATGTCTGCTCCTCTGTGTTGTTCCCTGTAGTAGCGTTATTTGTCGCGTCGTGTTTATGTCCAGACACTGTTCTTGTTCCGTTGCTTGTCCGTCTATATTAAACCTTCACTCCCTGTGCCTGCTTCTCATCTCCTGCATCGATCCTTACAAAGCTCACTTGAAAGGATGTAATATGTTATACTGAGGGACCAACGGAAAGGAAACGTACAGTTATGACTATAACTACTGTTCCCAGAAGGAGGGAACAAGGCTCCAAAAAGGGGTTATAGAAGCCACCTATTTCCCGAATACTTACCCGAGAAGCATGAACTGTCAGAGCCTCATGAGGAATGAGCTGTCAGAGCCCCATATAAATCGAATCAAAATCAAATCAAATTGTATTAGTCACATGCGCCGAATACAACAGGTGTAGACCTTACAGTGAAATGCTTACCCACAAGCCCCTAAACTACATACGGGATGCAAGTGGCATTACCCATGTGGTTGATGAGGTTCTCCATATTGCAAATGTACGGTCCCTTACAAGACGTCCGCGAGTGTTATTAAAATAGGCCGACGGCCTCAGGTCGTGCCCCAGGGCCCGGTCTTCCGGGAAGTCATCGATTAAAGTCTCTCGGACATTTGGTTTCCGTTTTATAACCTTTTTCATTTTTGGTCATTTTTCAGCTGTACTGAAAAATTCCACCAGATGGCGACCGGCTGCTTATTGCAAATGGACAAAACATCACCAAACGGACATGGCCGTTTCTCCTAAATGGAAAAGACTTTGAAGACGAAACTTGGTGAGCACAGGTTTGGCCAAATGGGCTTTTAGCCCAGACACAAGACGGCATCGAGGCCTCAACGCTTTTTGAGTTAAGGCCCATTTTCTGGGAGTAGAGGTCAAAAACGGTAATACAGCGCTAATTTGACCACTTCACGTCAAAGTACATAAACCTACGCTGTAAGGAAAAAAGAACCAGCCATTTTCTGAACTCACACACACACACAGTCAATGGGGAGTGACACAGTGGGAGGCTTACAGACACACAGAGCCTGTGTTACTTTCAACTTCCTGTAACAACCGGAAGTGCCTTAAATTTGGGTCATAGGGGCTGTTTTGAATGGTTAAAAAAGTCACATCTTTCAAAATTTAATATGTGTGATGAGGCAACCCTCATGAACTGTAAATCAGTAATTTCTCCCATCAGATGTCCAAGAAAAACTCACACACACACAGCCAGAATTGAGTAACACAGTGTGGGGCTTACAGACACACAGAGCCTGCAATAGATACCGGCATTCGCACCATCAAAGAACCGTCAGACCTAGAGTTCTGAAACTGTATATGCAAGTTCTAGAGCTTAAGTTGATAGTGCACAGTGAGTTGTGTGGCTCTCGAAGGTTCTCAGGCCGAGAAACAGCCTTGTCTATTTGGAATGACTTCAATTCATTTTGAACGTTGCGAAAATGACAACATTTAGAAAAGTCCCAGAATCACAAGACTAGGTGCATTGAAACCGCCTCGACCTATAGAGACGGACCCTAAAGTTTCTGTCCGATAGCTCTTTCAGGGACCCCGTAGCAACGCCCCAAAAAAGCACTAATTAAGGTCGCTGCTCAGGCTCCGAATGACCTATCGAGCCAAAACTCGGGATTCAGGGTCGCCTCAGCTAGCCCTACACATACTGTTATAACTGGACCCGCAGCTAGAACGTAACTATGTGTTTTAAGTTGTGAATTTTGGGCCTGCTCTGAAATATGTGATAGTTGGCTTCTAATCTTGTTGGACAAAGTGGGTTTGGTGTCAGTATGTATCAGTTTGGCGTCAGAATTATACATTTCATATCGCAAATAAACAGTGTACATTTCCAAGGTTTTTAATGAGGGATTCACCATCACCAAATGGACATGCTGAAATCAACACCAACAAGCGATGGAGAGGAACCACTATCACTGCTCGGCCATCCCGAGTTCAACGGGCCAGTCAATTGGGCATTTCTGCAGTATATTAGAGTATGTCAAATTCGTGTTGAGCAACCCTCATGAACTGTAAGACATTGCAAATGGACAACCTTGCACCTGGTAATCTGAATGGGTTACCAGGAGCACATTTTTTAAATGTTTTTTAATGCCTTTAGGAGGGTGCAAGTGGTCCATGTCAGGGTAGGGAGCACCCCCCATCCGGGCCCATCCAATAGGGGTCATTTTGTACGTTTCTCAAAAAATAGAGAGAGTCCCACTTCTCTCTCATTGCACTAACGAGCGATGGAGAGGAACCACTATCACTGCTCGTCCATCCTGAATTCAACGAGGCTGTCAATTGGGCAATTCTGCAGTATATTAGACCATGTCCAATTCGTTATGGTAAATGCCCATTGTAAGACATTGCAAATGGACAGTTTACATTTGTCAATTTCCAATGTATTTAATGAGGGATTTTCCATTACCAAATGGACAGGCTGAAATCAACATCAACGAGAAATGCTTACTTCCTATGACTTCCTATGATCAAACATGACAAATAGACCTTCTAGGTTGATTCAGGGCTTAACATAGTGATACATATCATTGGTCAGTATAAATGCCATTTGGACATTTCTTATGCCATTTGGACATGGTTCATTGACTTTTGGGTTCGGAAGCCGACTTCCTATGATCATATATTGCAAATGGACAAAACATAGGCCTTATGGACAAACTCAATAAAATATGACAAATTTATGTTCATACAGTTATTATATACGTATAACTGACCAAAAATTTAGGTTATTTAGGTTAAAAAATTTGAATATTTTTCTTGTTTTTTTTTATTTCACACTTGGGACTTGACTTAATGACCATTTGCCATATGAAAATCTACGGTGGAGCGCACTAGCCATCTTTGGCATTTTTGGGGTATGACACTTGGCATTTGCCATGTTCCACTTGGCATATGGCTTTGATTAACTGCCGTCCATTTGAGTGGTATTTGCGATTGGGTATACAGTGAGGGAAAAAAGTATTTGATCCCCTGATGATTTTGTACGTTTGCCCACTGACAAAGACATTGATTGCTTCTGTGGACAGGTGTCTTTTATACAGGTAACAAGCTGAGATTAGGAGCACTCCCTTTAAGAATGTGCTCCTAATCTCAGCTTGTTACCTGTATAAAAGACACCTGGGAGCCAGAAATCTTTCTGATTGAGAGGGGGTCAAATACTTATTTCCCTCATTAAAATGCAAATCAATTTATAACATTTTTCACGTGTTTTTCTGGATTTTTTTGTTGTTATTCTGTCTCTCACTGTTCAAATAAACCTACCATTCAAATTATAGACTGATAATTTCTTTGTCAGACTCGGACAGGGAGAGGTTGAAAATGTCAGTGAAGACACTTGCTAGTTGGTCAGCGCATGCTCGCAGTACACGTCCTGGTACTCCGTCTGGCCCTGCGGCCTTGTGAATGTTGACCTGTCTAAAGGTCTTACTCACATCGGCTGCGGAGAGCGTGATCACACAGCCTTCCGGTACAGCTGGTGCTCTCATGCATGTTTCAGTGTTATTTGCCTCGAAGCGAGCATAGAAGTAGTTTAGCTCGTCCGGTAGGCTCGTGTCACTGGGCAGCTCTCGGCTGTGCTTCCCTTTGTAGTCTGTAAAGGGTTGCAGGCCCTGCCACATTCGACGAGCGTCAGAGTCGGTGTAGTACGATTCGATCTTAGTCCTGTATTGACGCTTGCCTGTTTGATGGTTCGTCGGAGGGCATAGCAGGATTTCTTAAAAGCTTCCGGGTTAGAGTCCCGCTCCTTGAAAGCGGCAGCTCTAGCATTTAGCTCAGTGTGGATGCTGCCTGTAATCCATGGTTTCTGGTTGGGGTATGTACGTACGGTCACTGTGTGGATGACGTCATCAATGCACTTATGGATGAAGCCAATGACAGATGTGGTGTACTCCTCAATGCCATTGGATGAATCCCAGAACATATTCCAGTCTGTGCTAGCAAAACAGTCCTGTAGCTTAGCATCTGCTTCATCTGATCCCTTTTTTATTGATCTAGTCACTGGTGCTTCTTGCTTTAATTTTTGCTTGTAAACAGGAATCAGGAGGATAGAATTATGGTCAGATTTGCCGAATGGCGGGAGTGGGAGAGCTTTGTATGCATCTCTGTGTGGAGTATAGGTGGTTCAGAGTTATTTTCCTTGTGGCTGCACATTTAACATGTTGATAGAAATGAGGTAAAACTGATTTAAGTTTCCCTGCATTAAAGTCCCTGGCTACTAGGAGGGCGCCTCTGGGTGAGCGTTTTCTTGTTTGCTTATGGCGGAATACAGCTCATTCAATGCTATCTTGGTGCCTGCCTCTGACTGTGGTGGTATGTAGCTACAAAGAATATAGATGAAAACTCTCTCGGTAGGTAATGTGGTCTGCAGCTTATCATGAGAAACCTCAGGCGAGCAGTGGCTTGAGACTTCCTTAGAATTCATGCATCAACTCTTGTTCACAAAAATACTTAGACTGCCGCCCCTTGTCTTACCAGACGCCGCTGTTCTATCCAGCCGGTATATCATATAACCAGCCAGCTGTATGTTGATATTGTCGTCGTACAGCCATGACTCCGTAAAGCATATAGGGAACCAGAACCTGCTGCAACTTGGCTATGCGCACTGCTATGCTGCCACTGCAGTCCATAAAGAACAATACTTACCTTGTAAGCCTGAAATATCAGAATTTGTACAAGGAACCGCATGTCCAAAACAACAGAACCGCTGTTGTGACCTGGTAAAGCGCAAACGCGCGCTACATAGCAGGTCCACAGACTCCAATGGTTCAAACGGAGGCTCACACAGAGTGTCCAGGACCAAAGCCAGGTCCCAGATTGGTGCCATAGGCTCAGACACTGGTCTGAGCCGACGCACGCCTTTCAGGTACCGCACCCCCAGAGGATGAGACCACTGGGTAGAGCTGTCAATCCCTACATGACACACTGAGATGGCTGCCATATATACCTCCAATGTGAAAAGGCCCTGCTCAAAAAGCTCTTGCAAGAACATCAAAATGTCCACCAAAGAGCTTTGAAAAGGAGAAACTCCTTTAACCTGACACCAACCCTCAAATGCACGCCACTTATATGTATACAACCCTCTCGTAGAGTGTGTGACGCGCCAACTGTACAGTCATAATTACTTTCAAGGGTAAACCCCTAGCCGTCAAATTCAACCTTTCAGGGGCCAAACTCTCCCATGCACCTGGGCCAATAGATCCTGACAACACGGAACCCTCCACGGGTCCCAGCCCAACAGGTGGATGATCACCGGGAACCAGGGTTGTCTGGGCCAATGGGGAGACACAGAAATCAACAACAGACCCTCCTGACAGACCATCCCCACGGTGGCTTGAATCAGATGCATCGGAGGAAACGCATAGGGCAGGGTACGAGGCCACTGATACCCCAAAGCAACCGTTCCCAAAGGAGCACCCAGATCTCTCATTGAGAAGAACAGACAACAATGTGCATTTTCTAGCGATGCGTAAAGATCTACATTGGCCCTGCTGATCCAGTCCAATACCTGGGGAACCACTGAGGGGTGCAGTCCCCCCCCCCCGCCGGAAAGTAGATCCACACGCACGTTGAAAGTTCAGGGAAGATATGTTGCCCTGAGCAATAGGAAGTGGGCCAGGTTTGTGTTTGAGCCAATCAGTTGTGTAGTGATGAGGTAGGGGTGGTACACAGAAGATAGCCCTATACGATAAAAGACCAAGTCCATATTATGGCAAGAACAGCTCAAATAAGCAAAGAGAAATTACAGTCCATCATTGCTTTAAGACATGAAGGTCAGTGAATGTGGAAAACTTCAAGAGCTTTGAAAGTTTTTTCAAGTGCAGTCGCAAAAACCATCAAGCGCTATGATGAAACTGTTTCTTCATTACAGTTACCAGTCTCAGAAATTGCAGCCCAAATAAATGCTTCACAGAGTTCAAGTAACAGACACATCTCAACATCAACTGTTAAGATGAGTCGGTGTGAATCAGGCCTTTATGATCGAATTGCTGCAAAGAAACAACTACTAAAGGACACCAACAATAAGAAGAGACTTGATTGGGCCAAGAAACATGAGCAATGGACATTAGACCAGTGGAAATCTGTCCTTAGGACTGATGAGTCCAAAATTGAGATTTTTGGTTCCAACCGCTGTCTTTGTGAGACGCAGAGTAGGTGAACGGATGATCTCCGCCTGTGTGGTTCCCACCGTGAAGCATGGAGGAGGTGTGACGGTGGTGCTTTGCTGGTGACACTTTCTGTGATTTACTCCAGGCTGTGTAAGGGCTATTTGACCAAGAAGGAGAGTGATGGAGTGCTGCATCAGATGACCTGGCCTCCACAATCACCCGACCTCAATCCAATTGAGATGGTCTGGGATGAGTTGGACCACAGAGTGAAGGAAAAGCAGCCCCACATATGCTCAGCATATGTGGGGACTCTTTCAAGACTGTTGGAAAAGCATTCCAGGTGAAGCTGGTTGAGAGATGCCAAGAGTGTGCAAAGTTGTCATCAAGGCAAAGGGTGGCAACTTTGAACAATCTAAAATATTAAATATATTTTTATTTCTTTAACACTTTTTTGGTTACTACATGATTCAATATGTATTATTTCGTAGTTTTGATGTCTTCACTATTATCCTACAATGTAGAAAATAGTAAAAATAAGGAAGAACCTTGAATGAGTAGGTGTATCCAAACTTTTGACTGGTACTGTATGTATAAGAGAAAATTACACACTTCCTCCCCTCTCCCACACGCTCACACACGTGCACACATACACACTTCTTCTCATCCCACACCTATTCCCTCCCTCTGCCTCCCTAGCCATACACACCAATAAGCCCCATAGTGGCTCATCATCCCAAACCACTTCTAGCACATTTTCTCATTACACAAGACCTCCTGTTCTGTCCTCTCCTCAGTGGCAGGGAGGGAGAAACAGTAGAGAACCCTCCAGTCAGAGGCTATATCCCCATGAGGTCAACCTGCCCCCGAAAACAAGCAGAGAATGTGATACACAGGCACGCACGCGCTGACATGCACACACACACAGACACAGGCATACACACACAGACATAGACACACCACCACACTTCCTCCCCAAACAGAGAGTGTGACTCACTGAGCCCCCCCTGCTGTAGTCCATCACTGTCTGACAGCATGGCATGCAAATCTAGCATTACACTATGTATCCTCCGGTGGCATGGATCCACCACGTTCACGAGTCATGACACACACTGAGCCTACAGGGTATACTGTCTGTTACTGGGGGGTTGGGGGGGTCGAGGGGGTGGTGGGGGGCAGGCATCCAGGAGTTAGGGGAGGAGGTGAGGGGTGAAAGGGGGAGGAAGGGGCAGCCAGGAGGGGGGTGGGAGGAGGGTAGGGGCATCCAAGCCATTAGGGTCACCATCACCTCTCATTCTGTACCTCCGCTGAGCTCTGAGATGAAGGGTTGAGGTTGGTTGGTTGGTTAGGGTGGAAACACCACAGCCACCCCGATGGCAGGGTCCCAGGTGTGTGTGTGTGTGTGTATGTGTGTGTAAGATTTTGACAAGGGTCCCAGGTGTACTCCAGGAGGATGATTGAATGCCAGGCCCTAACTACCAACTCTGGGTCTCAGTGACAGAGAAGGAACTCTGTTGGGGATTGAAATATTCATGGGTTTGTGTTTGTGTTATTTTATTCCTGTTGTTTGGAAGGTGCGATGAGGGAGGTATACGCATAACTGCATCTGATAATAAAACAAATAAACATCCCAAAAATGTTATACTCTCACCCAGGTTGCTTATCTCTCTCTCTCTCTCTCTCTCTCTCACACACACACACACACACACACACACACACACACACACACACACACACACACACACACACACACACACACACACACACACACAATAACCCACATATTCCAATTCACAATCCAAACCAACCACAAAAAATACAATTATGTTTATTTTTAGAAAAGGAACGAGAAGGATTGAGAGGGGAACGGCTTTTGTACGAGTATATCTTGTCTAATAAGAGCAGCACTAATAATCCCCAACCCTTATTAGACTGTAAATGTAACTCTGTAGATAACAGCATCATCAGTCAGTACCCCAACAACAGTGCTAAAGGAAGTGAGTCTAACACACACACACAAAACACACACAGACACACACCTCCTAACCTCCTACTGTTCTTTGGACTTCTTTTAATTTAATCCGTTTGTCCCCAAGCATTCAATTAGTCACAGAATCTATGATCAATGCAGGCACTAAAAGCAAAGCCCTATGAAGTTAAATGGAGATTAATTATGAATGTACTGAGTGTACTGTAATGTTCTGTACTGTAATGCGTCAGATAACAAAACAAGTAAATGAAGAAAGAAAAATATGTTTTCTTTCATGATTATTGTGGTTAATGCTAAGATAAGACGAAGGCTGTTGTAAAAGACTGTACATATCCACCTCTCTTCAGGTTCTGCTGGGATTACTAAAAAGAGGACAATGTTCCTCAAATGTCTGTGTGTGTGTGTATGTGTGTGAGTTTGTGTATGTGTGTGAGTGTGTGTATGTGCATGGGTATTGTATGTGTGTCTAGGTGTGTGTGTACTATACGGAAAAGGCTATATGGAAACCAATATTTCATTTCAGAATTGGCTAAAATTAGGTTAGGGTTAGGGTCAGGGTTACTATACTCTATGTTTCTACCCCTCTATACCCCCATATCTAGGGCACTCACTTGAGCACTTCATTGGAGTTGCCTTGTTTGGAGCCCTTCTTGTTAGGGGTCTCGTTGCAGCCTGACTTGAGCAGCGTGTGTTGCCCCCGGTCCAGCATCATGGTGGAGGTCGCCATGGCGATGACAGCCACTGCATCCCGCACCCGAGCCTCCAAACTGTAGTCCCATTCGTCATACGATACCGAAATTAGCCCTGAGAGAAGGAGAGAGAGAGAGAGAGAGAGAGAGAGAGAGAGAGAGAGAGAGTGAGGGAAAAATATAAGAAAATGGGGTGGTAGGGGAAGATGTGGAAGGATGAGTGGTGAAAAGGTGGGAGGTGGAGAGATAGGTTAAGAGAGCCATCTCAAATAACAGAGGTGCCACATGAATTAAAAACTTGTTTGAAATCCCAAAATCCAACACCCTTTCCAGTTGAACTCAGCCAGAGTAGGACGAAGTTTCCCAGAGACGCTGATCTAAGATCAGTTTTGTATTTTCTGTTTTAAGGTTTAAAAGCTGGGGAGAGTAAACTGCTCCTGGATCAGTATGCACCTTACATTTTTACCCTTCTCCTGACCCCCATTCTAAACCCTTCCAGTAACTACCTGTGGGAAACACGGCGGGGACATTATCTGCGTCGCCGGCCACTAGCGACGGTACGATCCAGGTGTACCCGTATCCCGTCAGTCCCACAGAGTTTGCCACCTCAAAGATGGTGTAGGCCTCCTCCTTGGTGCAGTAGAGCAGGTAGACAGGGCTCTGCAGCTTCTTCATCTGATTCTGGATCTTAGCGTCTCCGTCATCCACAGACATGTCCAACAGGAGGACTTCTTCTAGCTCCCAGCCCACAAAACTGTTCTCTATGGTGCTCCGGATCTATGGTGGGGGAGAGGGACGAAGAGGAGAGAGGGAGGAGAAGGAAGAAGAGAGAGAGGAGGAGGAGGTAGAAGAATGAGGATGAGGAAAAAGAAAAAGAGATGAGGAGAAGGAGGAGGAAGACGAGAAAAGAACGTTCTGTTCCAATATCCACACAAGAAACACCACTTGAAAAGTAAACAGTTTGTTTGTCTGTCTGGCAGTCTTTCTGGTTCCTCTTTTGGGTTTAGCTGTGCAGGTGTAAGACTAATAGTGTGCCAGTTCAGCTCTAGGGTTGTACATGAGCTTTAAGTCCTGTCTGTTTTCTAAAGACTGCTTTCAAGACAAAGGGAAAGGACAACAGGTTTGGTGTGGGGCATCTCTCATAGGGGTTTCATAGGAACAACAGGTTTGGTGTGGGGCATCTCTCATAGGGGTTTCATAGGAACAACAGGTTTGGTGTGGGGAATCTCTCATAGGGGTTTCATAGGAACAACAGGTTTGGTGTGGAGCATCTCTCATAGGGGTTTCATAGGAACAACAGGTTTGGTGTGGAGCATCTCTCATAGGGGTTTCATAGGAACAACAGGTTTGGTGTGGAGCATCTCTCATAGGGGTTTCATAGGAACAACAGGTTTGGTGTGGAGCATATCTCATAGAGGTTTCATAGGAACAACAGGTTTTGTGTGCGGCATCTCTCATAGGGGTTTCATAGGAACACTGATGAATGAGATATAGAAACAGGAGAAAATGGATGCCCATTTTTAAAATACTTTGCTTGGAGTGCCAGATGTGCAGGGTTTGAACTTGAGACTTTTCTTTTAGTTCATTGCAACAGGCGAGCTCAATCAAGCACAGCCAAAGTACACTACAAGACCAAAAGTATGTGGACATCCGCTCGTCGAACATCTCATTCCAAAATCATGGGCATTAATATGGAGTTGGTTCCCCCTTTGCTGCTATAACAGCCTCCACTCTTCCGGGAAGGCTTTCCACTAGATATTGGAACATTGCTGCAGGGACTTCCATTCTGCCACAAGAGCATTAATGAGGTCGGGCACTGATGTTGTGCAATTAGGCCTTGCTCGCAGTCGGTGTTCCAATTCATTCCAAAGGTGTTTGGTGGGGTTGAGGTCAGGGCTCTGTGCAGGCCAGTCAAGTTCTTCCACACAGATCTCAACAAGCCATTTCTGTATGGATCTCGCTTTGTGCACGGAGGTATTGTCATGCTGAAACTGGAAAGCGTCGTCCCCAAACTGTTGCCACAAATTTGGAAGCACAGAATCATCTAGAATGTCATTGCATGCTGTAGCGTTAAGATTTCGCTTCACTGGAACTAAGGAGCCCGAAACATAAAAAACAGCCCCAGACCATTATTCCTCCTCCACCAAACTTTACAGTTGGCATTATGCATTCGGGCAGGTAGCGTTCTCCTGGCATCTGCCAAATCCAGATTCGTCCGTCGGACTGCCAGATGGTGAAGCGTGATTCATCACTTCAGAGAACACGTTTCCAGAGTCCAATGGCGGCGAGCTTTACACCACTCCAACCGACGCTTGGTATTGCACATGGCGATCTTAGTCTTTTGTGCAGCTGCTCGGCCATGGAAACTAATTTCATGAAGCTTCCGACGAACACTTCTTGTGCTGACGTTGCTTCCAGAGGCAGTTTGGAACTCAGTAGTGAGTGTTGCAACCGAGGACAGACGCGCTACTCGCTTCAGCTCCCGCCGGTCCCGTTCTGTGAGCTTTAGTGGCCTACCACTTCGCAGCTGAGCCGTTGTTGCTCCTAGATGTTTCCACATCACAATAACAGAACTAGCAGGGCAGAAATTTGATGAACTGACTTGTTGGAAAGGTGGCATCCTATGATGGTGCCACGTTAAATGTCATTGAGCTCTTCAGTAAAGCCATTCTACTGACAATGTTTGTCTATGGAGATTGGAAGGCTGTGTGCTCGATTTTATACACCTGTCAGCAAAAGGTGAAATAGCCGAATCCACTAATTTGAAGGGGTGTCCACATACTTTTGTATATATAGTGTATTTGAACTGATTTCCAATAGTATTTGAACCCAGGTCTGGTGTAGTCCCCTAGCCTCACTTTGTTGACAAAGTCCTGGTATCCGGGGTAGTAGGTGGTGACGATGGAGAAGATGTACCAGTCGTATTCCTCCATGATCTTCAGCATGATGGAGGCCTGCTGCTCTATGGATGGGCCAAACTGGAAGAACATGGAGTGGTCGTCCTGCAAACACGGGGAAGAGAGAGAAGAGAGAGGGAAGACAGAAGAACGGGACGTCAGGTCAATGGTCAAATGGAAATAATATGTAAAGGAGTATAGTACACATACAGTACATGCGCGGCCACACACACACACACACACAAACAACATCTGGAGACTCAAGGGAGGTCCAGGGGGCTAGGGCGATGTTGTTCAGTCACCCATGAGGACATGAAGGTTGAGATGCATTATTTATGGAACTAAGGGACTGGAGGGGACATCAGAGGAACTGTATGAAGACTCACGCCCAACATCAGCTGAACATCAGGGGTCTATTTGTGTTCATGAGTTTGTCAGTGTGTGTACGGTTATTAATGAGAGTGTGAGCGAGATTGTGAGTATGCGTTTGTGTGTCCTCACAAGGATAGTAAAACAAGGAAAATTCGGACAAGTGGTGACATCTCACCGGTCACCGCAAGGAAAAAGGCTATTTTAGGCTTAGGGGTTAGGTTTACGGTTAGGGTTAGGGTTACAATTAGGGTTAGAATTAGTTTAGTGGTTAAGGTTAGGTTAGTGGTTAGGGTTTAAGGTTAGGTTTAGGGGTTTGGGGTTAGTGGTTAGGGAAAATAGGATTTTGAATGGGAATCAATTGTTTGGTCCCCACAAGGATAGTAAAACAAACATGCCTGTGTGTGTGTGTGTTTTGTGTGTGTGTGTGTGCACGTGCGTGTGTGTATCTGCTCATATGTACAGTGGGGTTTGAAATTATTGACACAAAGATAAGAAAATATTACTGTATAAAATAAATACTTAAAATACTGAGCTATACTGTATGCTAATACAATTGCTCAGATAAATAAATAGGGGTCAATATTACTAACACCTCTGTTTTCAATACCTTTCAATACCTCACCTTACAAGGATAATGGCACTGAGCCTTTTTCCAAAATGTTTTATGAGTTGGAGAACACATTGGAAGGGATCTTAGACCTTTCCTCTTCCAGGAAGACAATAACCCCAAGCACACATAAATATCCACAAATAAAATGGTTAACTGGCCACAGACTTGAAACCAATTGAAAACATGACAATCCCATAAACGCGACAAAGGATATCAAGGATCTGGAAGGATTCTGTATGGATCCCTCCCAATGTGTTCTCCAACTCATAAAACATTTGAGAAAAAGGCTCCGCTACGTTATCCTCGCAAGGTGAGGCATTTGAAGGTATTGAAAACAGGGGTGTCAATCATTTTTAACCCTACCTTTTTGAGACAAAAAAAGTACTACTTGTTGAACAAAATCTCTTTCTCTGAGCAACGGTATAAGTATAAAATTATGTTTTTTTAGCATTGCCCAGTATTTGAATTATTTATTTTATACAGTAATTTTTGCTAATCTTAATCAAGGGTGTAATGTTGGACCGTACGTGTACACAGTGAGTGAGTGAGTGAGTGAATGAGCGAAACCATTCGTTATTTTGTGAATGAATATGTGTGACGTCCATTCTATATGTGCTTGTTCCCATGTGCAAGCATGGCCTGCCTATGTGACAGCTCTGTATGTGACTGTGTGTGTATGGGCGTATCCATAGGTCGTGGCTTCATGTTACTCATGCAGCAGGCTATGCTGAGCTCTCCCTGGCTCAGGTCTACTCGCTCCACTCCACATCAAAGCCCACTTCCCCCCCGTTACATCTCCCATCTCCCCCACAGGGACAGATATGGCTTGATCCGTTACCTAGCTTCTGCTTTGATGAGGTAATCATGTCAATGGGGGATGGAAGTGTGGAGGTTGAATAGGGGAGGTTGGGGGAATAATCCTGACACATTGACAGTCAGTATACACTTCACTTGAAATAACCATGTTCAAATAATATGCTTGCGCACAAACGCATCATAGGCGCACCCTTAAACTCTAACCTTTCTATTGAAATCCATTGCTATATTGACTATATTCCATATATTCTGAGGGTCATATGAATTTCAAAGGTGAGTATTATTGTATGTATGCTGTGTTTGTCCCTTCCCATAATTTCCTGTCAATCAATCGCAAATCCACGGCAGCCATTGACTCCTCTTCATCCTGCACGTTTCTCAATCTATCCTGAGCCCTATCTCTCCTGTTCACACCTTTATACACTTCTCTCTCTATTTTCTCTCTATCCTACATTATTAATCACTGTGCGGATACAGATATCATTTTATTTGAACTCTTCTCTTTTTTCCACTCTTTTCCTCTATCATTCTGCTTTCTCTTTTCATTCCATTTCTCTCTTTTCTCTCTCTCTTTCTCAAATGTCATTCACTTGGATCAGCAGGCACCTATTCCATTATTCATAGAATAACAGCTAATCAGTCTAATGTTCTCCTTAATATCCTCATCAATTCCCTCGTTTTTTCTCCTAATGGAATTACTGTCTGTCTGTGTTTTTTGTACTCTTTGTGTTTTTCTTCTTCACACAAAGTCTGAAAGCTCAATTAGCTCATGTCTGCGAGGTGCCAACCAGTGTCCTGCAGGGCCAGCAGGGCCAAACTGTCTCGCTCCTGATCAGAGACCAAGTTGCATGTCCTGTCCACTCACATCAGTGTTCACAAGCCCAACTAACTGTGATGCGATGCCCAACCCTTGTATGGTCCCTGGTTAAAAGTGGTGCACAAAATAGGAAAGAGGGTGCCATTTTTGATGGAACCAATGAGTGATGTGAAAGATGCAACTCAATGGATAAATAAATAAAAGAGAGCAGAGAAAGACCATTTTTCTTTTAGATGGAAAAATAACTATTATTGTAACTCTCTGAAGAGTATTGTTTGAATTTTGACATGCTTTTGTCTGCATTGTGCTATGTGAGTTTGATTGTTTAGCGCGAAATCACGCGAGTCGACACTTACATATGATGTGTTGTAGGGGGCACCACTTCTGCTGCTACACAGTTGCATGTTGCAGACATTAGCTAAAGGAGGCTACTAAAGTACAGTAGCTTAAATGACTCACTATCACTATCATCATTATCCCGTTGTGCATGAAGATGACAGCAACCAGCCGCAGTAGTCATACAACACTGTAACCTATTGCATCTCCCTGAGGATTTGTAATGTACTGTACTGTGATGAAGCCTTTTATGTGAGTAACCCGTCTTTAACATAATGACTCTAACACCTCATCCACACCTCACGTCCACCACTCTGCAATGCATGTATAAATATATGCAGAGTCTAATATACAAAAAAGTGCTTCCATCGCTTCCTTCTTTACAGTATGTCACCCGTTTCTACAAGACGCGCTGGGATGGGGAGCAGTGTTGAAGGCGGCTATTATTTAAACCTATTAAGACTCTGAAGTGTTGTGAGCTTGATTCATATCAGATTGTCACGGTGGCTTCGCCTGGCGTTGTCGGCGGAGATAGCTGCTTCCTCTGCTGCGTCAATGTGTACTGTGGTGAGTGTGTATGTGTGTGTGTGTGTGTGTGTGTGTGTCATGTGTGTGTGTGTGTGTGTGTGTGTGTGTGTGTGTGCAGTCTAAAGCGGGCCTGAAAGGATTTGGCAACTCATCTCCATGTCATGCCAATGAAAGGCTGTCTCCAATTAGATTTGCAGGGAGAGAGCGACATATCAGCCCTCCGCTTAACAAGCCCTGGTGGGAGAGGATTGAGAGAGAGAGAGAATTGATGAGAGAGAGAGAGAGAGAGAGAGAGAGAGAGGGAGGGGGGTGGTAGTTGGGGCTGAGCGAGAGATAGTGAGGAGTCTCAATTGAGAAAACAGGAAAAACCTAAGAACTCCCAGAGAGAGAGAGAGAGAGAGTAAGAACAAGAGAACACACACATTCACACATTGAAGTAGCAGCTGCGTTATAGTAGATACAAATCCTTTCCTTCCTCTCCTTCAAACACTCAGTTTTTCCACTTCACTCCCCTCTTTCAATCCACCTTCAATCCTCTCCCCCCTTCCGACTATATTTCCTCTATCTGTTTTTCCTCCATCTATCTATCTTTCCTCTGTCTTTCCATATTTTCTCCCCAGCATGTTCATCCTGCTGTCAATCTAGCTATGTGGTTTAAGCTCATCATGCTTCATCATCATATTTCTTCGCTAATCAAGTACACACAGAGTTAATTCATCTAACATTCCTTGTTTAATTAGGAATGACCCTATTTTGAAGTCTTTCCAGTTGCGTCAATTTTTTTAATGCACTTCGTTTGAAGATCCCACAGTGTCTTGATTGAATTACTCTGCTATTTTTGGTCCAGGAAATGATTACACAGTTGCTCTCGTCTCATTTGCTGGGCAGCCAATAGACTGAGGACATGGGCATTCTACAAATGACGAGCTCTGGAAATGGGGATGGCAATCATGGGAACTAGATATAGAGTGCGGTAGGACATTGCAACATTTTGTGAGCATCACAATATGAAATCAAAAAGAACCTCAGCATCTCAAATCTCTGGCTCCAATCTCTGATGTCATCAACAAACTAGCAAAAAGGTTTTGCTCCTGTTGTGTGGCAATTAGCCACTCTCACAGTAAGAAGCTGTTAATGTTATAAGTAAATCACAAGCAAATCAATGTTTGACAAAAAGTGCAGATTGTGTTCTTTATTCAACAAACTAGTACATCTTGTGGCTGCCAGGTAGCAGTCTCACAGAAGCTGTTCTGTGGTTCGTTTCAATGAATCCCAAAGAAACCAAGTATGTACGGTAGTGTTTTGTGTATTTTACAGTCCATTAAAAATAACATTATACAGTTATTTTTCCAGTATAATGTCCATTTTAACAGACTGTAAAATACACTGTGACCTTCATTAGCAGCACGCTAAGGCCTGTCCTCACCACAGCCAGCAGGCACTACCTCTGACCACTGTGTGGGGAATATCATGTTGGTCACGGCACCAAACCCCCATGGTCACAACCATCCTCCACACACACACACAAACCATGGTCACATCCATCCTACACACACACACACACACCATGGTCACGACCAGCCTCCACACACACGGAGGAGGTTAAACTCAGGTCAAACAATATGACTGCTCATGCACTGGTTCTACAGCTTGGAAGCCTATTTACCATGCACGCATACTATATGTGCATATGGTACCATACATATACATGCATGAATACATACAGTACCAGTCAAAAGTTTAGACACACCTACTCATTCAAGGGTTTTTCTTTATTTTTACTATTTTCCACGTTGTAGAATAATAGTGAAGACATCAAAACTATGAAATAACACACATGGAATCATGTAGTAACCAAAAAAGTGCTAAACAAATCAAAATATATTTTATATTTGAGATTCTTCAAAGTAGCCACCCTTTGCCTTGATGACAGCTTTGCACACTCTTGGCATTCTCTCAACCAGATTCATGAGAAATGCTTTTCCAAAAGTCTTGAAGGAGTTCCCACATATGCTGAGCACTTGTTGGCTGCTTTTCCTTCACTCTGTGGTCCAACTCATCCCAAACCATCTCAATTGGGTTGAGGCTGGGTGATTTTAAAATTTTAAAATTGTACCTTTATTTATACAGGTTTTTCTAATTGAGATAACATCTCTTTTCCAAGAGAGATCTGGTCCAATAGCAGCAGGGGGAACAACGTTTCAGACAAAACAACTTACATACACTAATACAACATCAAACAAAACTATAAACACACATACAGTACAACAAAAACATTATACGTCTTGACTAAAAACAGCTGGCCTAAAAACAATTACACTTTTCTATGATATATACATCGATCAAGTGTTTAAACTCCACCAATGAAACTAGATCATCAAATATTTAAATGTTCAGGAGAGAATTCCAGGACAACAGAGCTAAGTAACTAAAAGTATTTCTACCATGAACTGTTCTAATTTTTGGTACTGTTAGAAGCAAATGAGAATGGGACCGTAATTGATATTTATTTACTGACCTGACTAAAAAAGAACAGAGATAAAATGGCATTTTACCCATTATGGCCTTATAAATCAGTGTATACCAGTGTTTAAGCCTACGCAAGGTCAATGATGACCAGCCAACAGCGCTGTAGAGATCACAATGATGTGTTAGACGTTTTTGATTTGAAATGAACCTGAGGACTGCATGATACACTGAATCAAGTGCTCTCAGGGTAGGCCTGCATATATATAACATCACTAAAATCTAAAACCGCTAGTAATGTACATCATACCAGCTCCTTCCTGGCCTCAAAAGAAAAACAAGCTTTATGCCGGTAATAAAAACCAATTTTCAGCTTGAGCTTCCTTATCAAGTTCTCTACGTGCACAGTGAAGCTCAGCTTATCATCAACCCACACACCCAAATATTTGTACACTTGCTCTATAGTATGTCCAGCCAATGTAGCAGTGACATGATCAGTAACATGCCTGGCATTTGAAAATTCCATGCATTTTGTTTTACCCAATTTAGAACCAGCTTTAAATCATACAGATTCTGTTGTATGATGTTAAATGCTCTTTGGGCATTTTCAAAAGCTAAAGATAAATGACTACCACTTGAATAAAGAACAGTATCATCTGCATAAAAATGAACATCCGCTGTTTCAATAAGATCCCCAATGTTGTTGATATACAAAATGAACAACAGTGGGCCCAAAATAGAACCTTGCGGAACACCTGAGCACACCTCTATGGACTCAGATTTACAACCATCCGCCATTACACATTGTGTACAATTTGATAGGTAATTTATAAACCAATCTAGAGCATGCCCAGTAATTCCACAACATTTTAACCTTTGGACTAACACAGCATGGTCCACGGTGTCAAAAGCCTTCGACAAATCAATAAAGACAGACACACAATGTAACTTCTTATCAAGAGCACAGTGAATGTCATTCAATGTTGCTGAAACAGTGCTGTGGCCAGACCTAAAACCTGATTGCATTCCATTTAAGATGTTGTTTTCTTGGAAGTAGGCCTTTAGCTGCCTACTAACTAAGGACTCCAGTACCTTTGACAGTACAGACAATTTTGATATGGGTCGATAGTTGTCAAGTAGCGAAGGATCTCCACCTTTCAGGAGAGGCAGTACAAAAGCAGATTTCCATAACTTGGGGATTTCCTTAACATCAAGCTTGAGGTTAAAAATGTTAAGGGGGAGCAATGATGTCTGCAGCTAGGTGTAGGAGGCGGGGGTCTAGTTCATCAGGGCCAGGGGATTTTTTTCCATCAATTTCTTTCAGGGCTTTACGCACTTCTGAAACAGAGAAGGATAAAAAGGAGAACCTGGCGAAGGAGTGCACAGGGGTGTCAGGTAAATTCATAGGGGGCTCAATTATACCTTTGACCTTTTCAAATATACTGCCTGCATCTAAAAAATGCTGATTCAAGGCTTTCAGAATGGAGGTTCTCTCAGTTACAGAAGCTGTGTATCTTTTTTGCACTCCAAACCCTTCACTACTTGCCAAAATCTGGATGGATTATTTAAATTTTGTGAAGTAGATTTCAGGTAGTGGTCTGCTTTCAATTTACGGATCATAGCCACACCCATATTTCGAAGACGTTTAAAAGCCATCCAATCATCTGCCAAACCAGTCCCTCTTGCTTTAGCCCACATAGCATTTCATTCCCTTATGATTTTTGTAAGTTCCTTAGTAAACCAAGGGTTCTCTCTGCCCTTAAATCCTGAATTTTTTAAAAGGGGCATGCCTAATGCATACATCCTGGAATGCGTTGTGGAAGTAAGAAAAGGCTAGTTCAACATCAGGGATGTTCCATTCTAATTCCATTCTATTCCATTCAATGCTAGATACATCATGTAAAAAACATTGAATATCAAACCGCTTCCAGTTTCTTTTCGTAATAACACGTGGAAATTTCTTAGGAATTTTACCATCTCTCACACAGGCAATAGCACAGTGATCACTTATGTCATTTGCAAAAACACCAGAAGCATTAAAACGATGAGGAGTACTTAAGATCAAATCAATCAAAGAGGATTCCAGAGGATATTTTATATTCAACCTAGTTACACTGTTGACAATCTGGGTGAGATTATAGGTATTGCATAGAATTTTGAGTTGATCAGAGCTAGATGTTAGCCAGTCCTGATTCAGATCACCCATCAGGACAAACTCAGAATTGACATTCTGTGATAACAATTCGAAAATACAATCCAGTGAGCCAACAGTAGCAGATGGAAGTCTATAACAACAAGATACAACAACATTTAAAGATAAGCCAAGGTTTAGGTTCAAAGACAGATATTCAAATTGCTTAGGTTTAGTAACAGAAGTCAGAACGACCACCGAGAACTTGTCTTTTACGTATACAGCAACACCACCACCCTTAGATTTACGATCTGTAGGAAAAACATTGTAACCATTTATGCCAATATTTTTTCTGTAATAGATTTTTTAAGCCAAGTTTCAGAAAGCATAAATACATCAGGGTCGGCAGTTTTTGTCAAAGTTCTCCATGATGCCGGTAAGGCAGAGTCAGGCGCAGGACAACGAATATGAGTTTTCAAATGCTTTACTCAATATTTCCAAAATATATGAGTGGAGGAAAAACCAACCACTCGAAAACACGGAACAAAGAAACACGCACAAAAAACATGAAGGGAACAGAGGGTTAAATAAGGAACATGTAATTATGGGATAGAAACCAGGGGTGTATAATGAAGACAAAAAAACATAGAAAATGAAAAGTAGATCGGCGGTAGCTAGAAGACTGGTGACTTGGACCGCCGAAAGCCATCCGAGCAAGGAGAGGGACCAACTTCGGCTGAAGTCGTGACAGTTTTTATCCATATATTCACAAAATCAAGCTTCGGCAGAAGACTTCTTACATTCATATGCAAAAACTTCAGGCCACTCTGACTACTTAATTCGTCAAGGGTAAGAATGTCAGGAACTGAGTTAGACTGCACATTTCCAGACAATAGAAGTAGCAAGATAATGGCAAGTCTAGATCGAGGGTTACATGTGGATTTACAGACAGCACTTGAACGAGAATCCACAGTCACCAGAGTCTTTAACGCCACATATTTCAGGAGATGTGTAAAGTCCAGAGACATGGTTAAGTACCAAGAGAACAGTCCTGACATGTAGGCGCAAGAGTCCTTTTTCTCCCATATTGTTTGGGAGAAATGTGCATAGTTCTCACGTGCATTTCAGGAGCAAGCGTGGGGGTTCTCACAATACCCGAGGGAGAAAGAATAATATATTTCCTCATTCCCAGTGCAATGGGCTCTAAAAGTATTGGCAACATTGTAAAAGCCAAGGGTAGATACCAGCAAAATGAACAACAGCATCATGTTTGTTAATTGCCCTAAAAGTCACTAATCAAATAGTCTAACCGCTGATCAATAAAAAGTCAGCGATGTATGCGTATGATGTAGGCGAGCAAAGCTCAGGGGAGAGAGAGTGGCAAGGGCACCTGTACAAGAATGGGAGAGACAGGAAAGGTCCAGAGCTTACGGCAAGGATCCGGTGGAGTAGTGGATTCTAGCCGTGTTGGGGTAGAGTCTGGGAGGCATCAGCTGTGTAGCCGAGTGATCACTGAGTAAGCCGTGAATGAAACATAGGAGAACCACGGGCAGGAGCGAGGGGATTGTGGAGGCCAGGTCATCTGATGCAGCACTCCATCACTCTCCTTGGTCAAATAGCCCTTACACAGCCTTGAGGTGTATTTTGGGTCGTTGTCCTGTTGAAAAACAAATGATTGTCCCACTAAGCGCAAACCAGAAGGGATGGCGTATCTCTGCAGAATGCTGTGGTAGCCATGCTGGTTAAGTGTGCCTTGAATTCTAAATAAATCACAGACGGTGTCACCAGCAAAGCACCCCCCACAGTATCACACCTCTTCTTCCATGCTTCACAGTGGGAACCACACGAGCGGAGACCATCCGTTCACCTATTCTGCATCTCACAAAGACACAGCGGTTGGAACCAAAAATCCAGAATTTGGACTCATCACACCAAAGGGCAGATTTCCACCGGTCTAATGTCCATTGCTCGTGTTTCTTGGCCCAAGCAAGTCTCTTCTTATTGTTGGTCTCCTTTAGTAGTTGTTTCTTTGCAGCAATTCGACCATGAAGGCTTGATTCACGCAGTCTCCTCTGAACAGTGTATGTTGAGATGTGTGTTCCTTGAACTCTGTGAAGCGTTTATTTGGGCTGCAATTTCTGAGGCTGGTAACTCTAATGAACTTTTCCTCTGCAGCAGAGGTAACTCTGGGTCTTCCTTTCCTGTGGCGGTCCTCATGAGAGCCAGTTTCATCATAGCGCTTGATGGTTTTTGCGACTGCACTGGAAGAAACATTCAAAGTTCTTGACATATTCCGGACTGACTGACCATGTCTAAAAGTAATGATGGACTGTTGTTTCTCTTTGCTTATTTGAGCTGTCCTTGCCATAATATGGACTTGGTCTTTTACCAAATAGGGCTGTCTTCTGTATACCACCCCTACCTTGTTACAACACAACTGACTGATTGGCTCAAACGCATTAAGAAGGAAAGAAATTCCACAAATTGACTATTAACAAAGCACACCTGTTAATTTTTGAAGCTGGTTGAGAGAATGCCAAGAGTGTGCAAAGCTGTCATCAAGGCAAAGAGTGGCTACTTACAGATAAAATATATTTTGATTTGTTTAACACTTATTTGGTTACTACATGATTCCATATGTGTTATTTCATAGTTTTGATGTGCTACAATGTAGAAAATAGTAAAAATAAAGAAAAACCCTTGTATGAGTAGATGTGTCCAAACTTTTGTCTGGTACTGTACATGTAGACACATTCACATACTGCACTGTACGAACACACCCACACAAGCAAACACACACACATGCACACACGCGAACGCACACACACACACACACACACACGCACACACACAGCAGAGTCCCCTTACTTATGATAAGACACTAATAATATAGGTCTTATTTGATATAGCAGTGAATGACTCAGTGAATCAGCCCAGAAACATATAATTAAAAAAAGAAAATGACAGAAACTCATCAACTCATAGTTGATTTGAAATACCAGGAATGATTTATCATCCTCTTCCCCAACATATTTATTCCCCCTCACCATCTTCTCCTCTATTTCTGTTTCCCAACACCAGGTTTTGCTCTCAAGAGACTTTTTAATAATGTGCTGAATATCTAATTAAAATAAATGACTATCACTTTGTGTTTCAAATTCAACTGTATTACACGCACACACACACACACTCGTGTGCGAGCGCACACACACACACACACAACTTTTTCAAAACCTCTGCAAAGTTTCTAACTTTTTTCCTCCAGTCTCCGCTAATGTGTCTCAAACTGCCACTCTGTGTACGGAGGGAGAAGATGATTGGATCTGCTACTGTAACGTCTACAGCCCTGGCAGGACACACATCATGTCAGCCAAGCCCATTACATCCTGAAATACACCGAAATGGATTGACGGCGAGGGACATGGGGATGACAGATTAAAGGACAAGACCTTGACAGAGAGGCTGGTGTTCGGGACAGGAAGGAAGGCAGGAAGGAAGATGAGTCTGGTCGGGACAGCGAAGAAAAAAGCCCAAGACAATGAGGAAAGGAGGATGGAAGAATGGAGAAGGAGAACAAGACCTTTGCACTCTGCGGTTAATGAAAACCTCCCGTCACGAGGAGTTGATTATGCTTGTTAACAACGGGAGAGCATGCTGGGTAATGAATCACTGACACATGGATGCGCTGCATGCTGATTGGTCCATTCCACCCCAGCCAATAGAGAGGAGCCACTTATACTTGACCCTGACTGAGCCCGAGATGGGTAACTAACTACTGTGTACAATAGTGCTTTCTCAGTTCCTCTTTTCTTGATTCCTTGTGTCCTCTCTCCTCGCCTCTTTCTCAAAACACATTGGAGGAAAAGGTCTTCATTTGAATGCTAAGCTTGCAACACCCGGGTTGTGGGTTTGATTCCCACGGGGGAACAGTAAGAAAAAAGTATGAAAATGTATGCACTGCATGATTCACTCTGGATAAGAGCATCTGCTAAATTACTAAAATGTAAATGCATCAATCGCGAAAAATTTGTCCTGGAGAATGCAAGGAAATAGGAGCGCATAATGTAGGAATTACTCTAGCCTTGATTTCCCATCAAAGATCAACCTTGTGAGAAAATGGCCAGTAGTTGTATGTGGGTGTTTCACTTCGACCAAACACGTGTGTGTGCTCACTCTCTTCCTCAGATGCCCCTCCTTCTCCTCCTCTCTCTCTCTCTCTCTTCCCCTCTTCTCTCTAACAAGCATAGCGGGTTAGAGTGCAGAGTAGAGTCAAGCACAGCGCACAATGAGATACATGCGGTTCACAACCCTGTCAGTGCGTTTTTGGGCAAGTCTTGACTCCCATTTCCACTCCCTCTCCTCTCTCGCTCACTCCCTCTCTTTCTCTCCTCCTCCTCCTCCTCTCATCCTAACTCTGTCTGCCTCCACTTCATGCTGATTCCTCTCTTCATTCTGTTTTCCCTCACTCATCCCTCTCTCTCTCTCTCTCTCTCTCTCTCTCTGCCCATTAATCAGCATACTCTCTTTCATTCTCCCACTAACTCTTTCCGTCATCTGCAGTATTTATTTCAAACACTCTCTCTCTCTCTCTCAATTCAATTTCAATTTCAATTTAAAGGACTTTATTTGCATGGGAAACACATGTTTACATTGCCAAAGCAAGTGAAATACAGTTGAAGTCAGAAGTTTACATTCACCTTAGCCAAATACATTTAATCTCAGTTTTTCACATTCCTGACATTTAATCCTAGTAAAAATTCCCTGTCTTAGGTCAGTTAGGATCACCACTTTATTTTAAGAATGTGAAATGTCAGAATAATAGTAGAGAGAATGATTTATTTCAGCTTTTATTTCTTTAATCACATTCACAGTGGGTCAGAAGTTTACATACACAAAATTATTATTTGGTAGCATTGCCTTTAAATTGCTTAACTTGGGTCAAACGTTTCGGGTAGCCTTCCACAAGCTTCCCACAAGTTGCTAGGTAAAGTCCCGCCTTATCTAAGCTCACTGGTCACCTTAGCAGCACCAACCCGTAGCACGCGCTCCAGCAGGTATATCTCACTGGTCACCCCCAAAGCCAATTCCTCCTTTGGCCGACTCTCCTTCCAGTTCTCTGCTGCCAATGACTGGAACGAACTACAAAAATCTCTGAAACTGGAGACACTTATCTCCCTCACCAGCTTTAAGCACCAGCTGTCAGAGCAGTTCACTGACCCCTGCACCTGTTTATAGCCCATCTGTAAATAGCCCAACCAACTACCTCATCCCCTACCGTATTTATTTATTTATCTTGTTCCTTTGCACCCCAGTTTTTCTACATTGCACATTCATCTACTGCACATCTACCATTCCAGTGTTTAAATGCTATATTGTAATTTACTTTCTCACCATGGCCTATTTATTGCCTTACCTTCCTTATCCTACCTCATTTGCACTCTTTGTATATAGATTTGTTTTTTTCTACTGTATTATTGACTGTATGTTTGTTTTACTCCATGTGTAACTTTGTGTTGTTGTATGTGTTGAACTGCTTTGCTTTATCTTGGCCAGGTCGCAGTTGTAAATGAGAACCTGTTCTCAACTTGCCTACCTGGTTAAATAAAGGTGAAATACATTTTTTTTTTTTTTAAGTTGGGTGAATTCTGGCCCATTCCTCCTGACAGAGCTGGTGTAACTGAGTTATTTTTGTAGGCCTCCTTGCTCGCACACGCCTTTTCAGTTCTGCCCAAAAATATTCTATAGGATTGAGGTCAGGGCTTTGTGATGGCCACTCCAATACCTTGACTTTGTATGCATGGGGTCATTGTCCATTTGGAAGACCAAGCTTTAACTTCCTGACTGATGTCTTGAGATGTTGCTTCAATATATACACATAATTTTCCTCCCTCATGATGCCATCTATTTTATGAAGTGCACCAGTCCCTCCTGCAGCAAAGCACCCCCACAACATGATGCTGCCAGCCCTGTGCTTCACGGTAGGGATGGTGTTCTTCGGCTTGCAAGCCTCCCCCTTTTTCCTCCAAACATAACAATGGCCAAACAGTTCTATTTTTGTTTCATCAGACCAGAAGACATTTCTCCAAAAAGTATGATCTTTGTCCCCATGTACAGTTGCAAACCGTAGTCTGGCTTTATTATGGCGGTTTTGAAGCAATGGCTTCTTCCTTGCTGAGCGGCCTTTCAGGTTACGTCGATATAGGACTCGTTTTGCCGTGGAAATAGATACTTTTGTACCTGTTTCCTCCAGCATCTTCACAAGGTCCTTTGCTGTTGTTCTGGGATTGATCTGCACTTTTCGCACCAAAGTATGTTCATCTCTAGGAGACAGAACGCGTCTCCTTCCGGAGCGGCATGACGGGCTGCGTGGTCTCAAGGTATTTATACTTGCGTACTATTGTTTGTATAGATGAACGTGGTACCTTCAGGCGTTTGGAATTTGATCCCAAGGATGAACCAGACTTATGGAGGTCTATAATGTTTTTTCTGAGGTCTTGGCTGATTTCTTTTGATTTTCCCATGATGTCAAGCAAAGAGGCACTGAGTTTGAAGGTAGGCCTTGAAATACATTCTCAGGTACACCTCCAATTGACTGAAAAGATGTCAATTAGCCTATCAGAAGATTCTAAAGCCATGACATTTCTGGAATTTTCCAAGCTGTTTAAAAGCACAGTCAACTTAGTGTATGTAAACTTCTGATCCACTGGAATTGTGATACAGTGAATTATAAGTTAAATAGTCTGTCTGTAAACAATTGTTGGAAAAATTACTTGTGTCATGCACAAAGAAGATGTCCTATCCGACTTGCCAAAACTATAGTTTGTTAACTGTCACGACTTTGACTGAAGTCGGTTCCCCTCCTCTTTCGGGCGGCATTCGGCGGTCGACGTCACTGGTCTTCTAATCATCACCGATCCACTTTTCATTTTCCATTTGTCTTGTCTTGTTTTTCATACATCTGGTTTGCATTCCCCATCATTATCTGTTGTGTATTTAACCCTCTGTTTTCCCCCATGTCTTTGTGTGTGATTCTTTATTGTTAAGCCGTTTTCGTTCCGGCTGGTGCGTTTTATTTATGCCTCGCTTGTTTGCATTTGGCAAAGTGTTTTGTATTACGCGGTTAGCGTTTTGTTCGTTTTGATATTTGAGTAAAGTGTTTTGCTCACTCAGTCCTGTTCTCCTGCGCCTGACTATTCATGCACCAGCTACACACGAACCTTGACATTAACAAGAAATTTGTGGAGTGGTTGAAAAATGAGTTTTAATGACTCCAGCCTAAGTGTATGTAAACTTCCGACTTCAACTGTAGATAATAAACAAAAGTGAAATAAATAACAAAACATTTACAGTAAACATTACACTTACAAAAGTTCCAAAAGGACACAGTGTTGTATTGATGTGTGAATAGTTAAAGTACAAAAGGGAAAATAAATAAACATAAATATGTGTTGTACTTACAATGGTGTTTGTTCTTCACTGGTTGCCCTTTTCTTTTGGCAACAGGTCACAAATCTTGCTGCTATTACTCGCCAATGTGCAATCATTGGACAATAAATTAGACGAGGTACGATCACGAATATCCTACCAACGAGACATCAAAAACTCCTATGTTTCACGGGAATTGTGGCTGAATGATGACATGGATATTCAGCTAGTGGGATATACGCTGCACCGGCTAGATAGAACAGCACACTCCGGTAAGACGAGGGGGGGCGGTCTGTGCATATTTGTAAACAACAGCTGGTGCACGAAGTCTAAGGAAGTATCTAGATTTTGCTCGCCTGAAGTAGAGTATCTTGTGATAAATTGCAGGCCACACTACTTGCCTAGAGAGTTTTCAGCTATACTTTTCGTGGCTGTTTACTTACCACCACAGACGGAACATCAGCTGTTCCGGACGACTGTGTGATCACGCTCTCCGTAGCCGACGTGAGTATGACCTTTAAACAGGTCAACATTCACAAGGCTGCAGGGCTTGACGGATTACCAGGACGTGTGCTCCGGGCATGTGCTGACCAACTGGCAGGTGTCTTCACTGACATTTTCAACATGTCCCTGATTGAGTCAGTAATACCAACATGTTTCAAGCAGACCACCATAGTCCCTGTGCCCAAGAACATGAAGGCAACCTGTCGAAATGACTACAGACCCGTAGCACTCACGTCCGTAGCCATTAAGTGCTTTGAAAGGCTGGTAATGGCTCACATCAACACCATTATCCCAGAAACCCTAGACCCACTCTAATTTGCATACCGCCCAAACAGATCCACAGATGATGCAATCTCTATTGCACTCCACACTGCCCTTTCCCACCTGGACAAAAGGAAGACCTATGTGAGAATGCTATTCATTGACTACAGCTCAGTGTTCAACACCATAGTGCCCTCAAAGCTCATCACTAAGCTAAGGATCCTGGGACTAAACACCTCCCTCTGCAACTGGATCCTGGACTTCCTGACGGACTGTCCCCAGGTGGTGAGGGTAGGTAGCAACACATCTGCCACGCTGATCCTCAACACTGGAGCCCCCCAGGGGTGCGTGCTAAGTCCCCTCCTGTACTCCCTGTTCACCCACGACAGCCTATAAGGAGTACTTATCTTTTAGTTTTCTCATGATTTGGTTGGGTCTAATTGTGTTGCTGTACTGGGGCGATGTGGGGTCTGTTTGTGTTTGTGAACAGAGCCACAGGACCAGCTTCCTTAGGGGACTCTTCTCCAGGTTTATTTCTCTCTAGGTGATGGCTTTGTTATGGAAGGTTTGGGAATCGTTTCCTTTTAGGTGGTTGTAGAATTTAACGGCTCTTTTCTGGATGTTTATAATTAGTTGGTATCTGCCTAATTCTGCTCTGCATGCATTATTTGGTGTTTTACGTTGTACACTGAGGATATTTTTGCAGAATTCTGCATGCAGGGTATCAATTTGGTGTTTGTGCCATTTTGAGAATTCATTTAGAAAATTCAGACCTTGCAACTATAAAGAGCAATGGGTTCTATAACTGATTCAAGTATTTTTAGCCAGATCCTAATTGGTATGTCGAATTTACATTTGTTTTGGTTTGTTTGTTTGTCAATTAGGGTGTGCAGGGTGAATACGTGGTCTGTCGTACGGTAATTTGGTAAAAAGCCAATTTGATATTTGCTCAGTACATTGTTTACGCTGAGGAAATGTACGAGTCTGCTGTTAATGATAATGCAGAGGATTTTCACAAGGTTGCTGTTGACGCATATCCCATGGTAGTTATTAGGGTCAAATTTGTCTCCTTTTGGGATACCATCAACCCCACAGGCCATTTTGGGTTGGAGGGTTTGTATTTTGTCCTGTACTTCATTCAATGTAATTGGAGAATCCAATCCGGATAGTTGATTCTATGATTTGTATTTGATCATATATCTGTTTTTGCTGTTTGTTCTTTGTTATAGAGCCAAAAAGTTTGGAGAAGTGGTTTCTCTATACATCTCCGTGTTGGATACATAACTCTTCATGTTGTTGTTTGTTTAGTGTTTTCCAATTTTCCCAGAAGTGGTTAGAGTCTGTGGATTCTTCAATTACATTGAGCTGATTTCTGACATGCTGTTCATTCTTTTTCCGTGAGGTATTTCTGTATTGTTTGTGATTCGCCGTAGTGAAGGCATAGGCTCAGGTTTTCTGGGTCTCTATGTTTTTGGTTGGACAGGTTTCTCAATTTCTTTCTTATGTTTCTGCATTCTTCATCAAAGCATTTGTCATTGTTGTTAATTTTCTTAGGTTGTCTGCTTGAAACTTTTAGATTCGATAGGGAAGCTGAGAGGTCAAATATACTGTTTAGGTTTTCTACTGCCAAGTTTACACCTTCAGTAATACAGTAAAACATTTTGTCCAGGAAATTGTCTGGAAGGGATTGAATTTGTTGTTGCCTAATATTTTTGGGATAGATTTCCACACTACTTTCCTGCCATCTACAGCATTTCTTAATACTATTCAGGTCCTTTGGCTTTGATGCCTCATGATTGAGCAAAGCTCTGTTCAAGTAGACTGTGATTTTGCTGTGATCTGATAGTGGTGTCAGTGGAATGACTGTGAATGCTCTAAGAGACTCTGGGTTGAGGTCAGTGATAAAGTAGTCTACAGTACTACTGCCAAGAGATTAGCTATATGTGTACCTACCATAGGAGTCCCCTCGAAGCCTACCATTGACTATATACCCAGTGTCCGACAGAGCTGCAGGAGTTGTGACCCGATGTTGTTAGTTATGTCGTCGTAGTTGTGTCTAGGGGGACATATGGGGGAGGGAATGCTGTCAAGTCCAGGTAGGTTTTTGTCCCCCTGTGTGCTGAGTGTGTCAGGTTTCTCTCTCTCTCTCGCTCTCTCAATTCAAATGGGATAGATTGGCACCTCCTTTCATCTGCAATATCTCCTCTCTCTTTATAGTCCTCCTTCAATTTTACCCCTCTCTTTTAATCTTTTTTTCCTCCTGTCATTTTAGTTTTCAACTGTTTCTTTTTTGCAATATGTAACATTTGATTAGAAAAAATGTATCCAAACATTTTCCACTGCCTCCCACTTCTCTGAGAGAAGAAATGCAACCAACCAACTCTCCATTTCTGGGTCCATGTCTCATCTAACTGAAGACACTGTTTGACTGGCATCAGCTGTACTGTCAGAATCATAGAAAGAGAAGGAAAGAGGTATAGAGAAAGTGAGTGTTACAGAGAGAGAAGGAGAGAGAGGGGTGATGAGAGAGAGAGAGAGAGAGAGAGAGAGAGAGAGAGAGAGAGAGAGAGAGAGATATGGAGAGGGGCGGAAAAAGAGAGGGAGTGAGGGATAGAGAGAGACATTTCTAATTCAAAGAGACATGTTTCCGTGGCAACGCCGTTTCCATCGAAACGGTCTTGCTAAAGACGCCATTAGTGTGAAGAAATATCCACTTACACTCTGTTGCACTGTATGCACACAAACATAAAAACATAGAAACATAAGGTATCTTTTACATGCACGCACACTAACAGACACACGCGCTCGCACACACGCTCTGTGTAATCACACACAGCCGAGCAATGACTAAAAACACGAGGTCATTAACAATAGCAACAATTACAGAGCAATTATGTCTATTCTACATTACCTAATTATAGAAATGTTTTATGTGTCATGGGGTGTGACCGTGTGATGAATGGCAGAGTGTGGTAATATTCTTTGTACTGCTACTGTCTCTTTAACTATCCTTGTTTAACTATCCTAACCAGAAGTCTTCACAAGGATAGTGAAACAAGGAAAATTGTTTTACAAGTGGGGACAACTGTCGGTCCCCACAAGGAAAAATTATATTTCAGGCTTAGCGCTTAGGTCTAGGGCTAGGGTTAGAATTAAGGTTAGGGTTAGAATTAAGGTTAGGCTTAGTGTTAGGGTTAGGTATAGTTTTAGGGTTAGGGTTTTGGGGTTAAGGTTAAGGTTAGGGGTTACGGTTAGGTTTAGGAGTTAGGGTTAGGTATAGTTTTAGGGTTAGTGTTTTGGGGTTAAGGTTAAGGTTAGGGGTTACGGTTAGGTTTAGGAGTTAGGGTTAGGTATAGTTTTAGGGTTAGTGTTTTGGGGTTAAGTTTAGGGTTAAAGTTAGGGTTATGGTGAGGTTAAGGGTTAAGGTTAGGGTTAAGGTTAGGAGTTAAGGTTAGGTATAGATTTAGGGTTTTGGGGTTAAAGTTAGGCTTAGGCTTAGGGTCAAGGTTAGGGTTATGGTTAGGTTAAGGGTTAAGGTTAAGGTTAGGGTTTAGGGAAAATAGGATTTTGGATAGGAATCAAATATTTGGTCCCCAGAAGGATAGCAATGCAACAGTGTGTGTGTTATACTGCGGTTAATTCGTCTCTTAGTAATTAGGCTGTAGGGGCCAAATGCTCTTGTTGTGTGTGTGTGCCAGCCGGGAGCCCTGTTTTGTGATGGCACGGTACGGTTGATGATTCAATGGGCAGCATCTTTTACAGAGTGGCTTGTCACAACAACAGCTGAGATATACTTATGTCAGTGCGTCATTGCCTCGCCCTGTCAGAACACGGAGTCCCAGGTCCCCTGTCACATTTACATACTAGCCAACGCCACTAAGGGCCCGCAACTGTCTGTCTGATGCTAGAGGGGGGCTCTGGTGTGGATCTAGAAAACTGTGTGTAATAATTTTTCATAATATTTCAACACAATGGACCAATTTCAACAACTGATGGCCACTATATAATCTCCAGCTGATCTCTGATCTACCCATCAATACGAGCTAAAATCTCCATCATAGCTGATTTCAGTTGCAACCATCATCCAGCACTGGTTTACTGCTCCATAAAAAAAAAAAAACGGTTTTCAAGACGATATCACCCTCTGGTGAGTATTATTATCAGAACATTTTAATCTTGCTATTTGAGCAGACTAAGGGTGATTTATCTATTTGACAATCATTCTATACAACTGAAATAAAGTATTTCATTACAATTTATGTCAGTTAGGACATCTACTTTGTACATGACATGTTATTTTTCCAACAATTGTTTACAGACAGATTATTTCACTTATAATTCACTGTATCACAATTCCAGTGGGTCATAAGTTTACATACACTGTGCCTTCAAACAACTTGGAAAATTCCAGAAAATGATGTCATGACATTAGAAGCTTCTGATAGGCTAATTGACATCATTTCAGTGAATTGGAGGTGTACCTGTGTATGTATTTCAAGGCCTACCTTCAAACTCAGTGCCTCTTTGCTTGACATCATGGGAAAATCAAAAGAAATCAGCCAAGACCTCAGAAAAAAACATGGTAGACCTCCAGAAGTCTGGTTGATCCTTGGGAACAATTTCCAAACGCCTGAAGGTACCACTTTCATCTGAACAAATAGTCTGCAAGTATAAACACCATGGGACCACACAGCCGTCATACCACTCAGGAAGGAGACGCGCTCTGTCTCCTAGAGATTAACGTACTTTGGTGCGAAAAGTGCAAATCAATCCCAGAACAACAGCAAAGGACCTTATGAAGATGCTGGAGGAAATAGGTACAAAAGTATCTATATCCACAGTAAAACAAGTCCTATATCGACATAACCTGAAAGGCCGCTCAGCAAGTAAGAAGCCATTGCTCCAAAACCGCCAAAATAAAGCCAGACTACAGTTTGCAACTGTACATGGGTACAAATATCGTACTTTTTGGAGAAATGTCCTCTGGTTTGATGAAACAAAAATAGAACTGTTTGGCCATAATGACCATTGTTATGTTTGGAGGAAAAAGGGGGAGACTTGCAAGCCGAAGAACACCATCCCTACCATGAAGCACAGGGCTGGCAGCATCATGTTGTGGGGGTGCTTTGCTGCAGGAGGGACTGGTGCACTTCACAAAATAGATGGCATCATGAGGAAGGAAAATTATGTGGATATATTGAAGCAACATCTCAAGACATCAGTCAGGAAGTTAAAGCTTGGTCGCAAATGGGTCTTCCAAATGGACAATGACCCCAAGCATACTTCCAAAGTTGTGGCAAAATGGCTTAAGGACAATAAAGTCAAGGTATTCGAGTGGCCATCACAAAGCCCTGACCTCAATCCTATAGAAAATGTGTGGGCAGAACTGAAAAAGCGTGTGCGAGCAAGAAGGCATACAAACCTGACTCAGTTACACCAGCTCTGTCAGGAGGAATGGGCCA
>QNTS01001557.1:86346-97280 GCA_003317085.1 Hucho hucho | reverse complement strand
CTGTGTGTGTGTGTGTGTGTGTGTGTGTGTGTGTGTGTGTGTGTGTGTGTGTGTGTGTGTGTGTGTGTGTGTGTGTGTGTGTGTGTAAAAGGGAGAGAGAGAGCATCAGGGAGAGGGAAGGTAAAAAGGGAAAGTGAGAGGGAAGCATGTGAGTAGTAATTACTAAGAAAAGACAGGGAGAAAACATTCCTATATGTCTTCAGTTTTCATCTCTTCACATCTCTCTATCTCTCTCTCTACCTGTCCTTCCCTCTCTCTAATAGGCCTTTAACATGTGTTTTTCCCCTCCTGACTTGTATTGTTGTCCTGGGCATGTGTCTCATCGTCCCTGTCAGGCCCTGTCAGTGCCTGTCAGTTCCTGTCAGTTCTTGTCAGTCTCAGTGTTGGTGCCCTCTGTCTATCTGTCAGTTTTTAAATAGGGTAATTATATGTTGAGTAGAATCCCCTTCCTCCCTCACACCCACACACATATTCTGGATAATTTCATAACCCTATCTCTCTGTGTGTGTGTCTCTCTCTCTCTCTCTCTCTCTCTCTCTCTCTCTCTCTCTCTCTCTCTCTCTGTCCATCTTTCTCTTTCTGACTCTCTATTCCTCTCGGCCTGTCTTTCACCCCCTCTCTTTCATATAGCCTATCTTTTATGTTGTTCTTTTTGTAGTGTGCCTATTGCTGTGGTCTTGCTTTCTCTCTTTTTCAGAGAACCATTTTCAGTGAATTACCTTTTTTCTCTCTCTCAGTCTCTCTCACTTTCCTCTGAGAGGCTTGTTTCTCAGATTGTCTGTTTGCAAACCCCAAGTTGACCTTTGCTAACAGCCTCAGACCTTTGTAAAATAACATCTCACAGTCAGTGGTTGTTTGAATTCAATCCTGTTTGATTTAAGTTGTTTTCATTTGATCCATTAAACCGAGTTCAGGGGGTTCACAGAGACACAGGTGTATTTTAGCCTCCCTCTGATTTTGGTCACAGTACTAAACAGGTACATAGAAGACAGCGATATCTTCTAAGGATGTTTGAAGTCTTCAAAACGGTCTCCAACTTTCTAATTTCCACTGTTTCAACTAAAAGGAGGCTTTTTGCTGTTGTCGTGACTTCATTAAACATTAAGACTTTTGTTTATGTATTTAACTAACTATTTTTAATTGTTACCCGACTATCTCCCGAATTAAACTCTAAAAGTTCTTTACCAATCACATCTGTATAAACAGTCAACTTATTAATCATAACGTTGTATTATATCATCATTCTGAACAGTCGTAACCTCCTTGCATCTGCAACAACCCGGGCCTTACTTATGATTCAATACTACACAAATTGGTTTAATTATTTATTTACTAGCTAATTAAATGGGAACAAAGAATAAACATACACACGTTGCACCGGTTATTGACTGGAGACGTAATTAGTTGAAAACAGATCCCTAGCGGAATGTCAACAACATTGATGCGTGTTAAAGAAGAGATGGAGAGGGAGAGAGAGAGGGACAGAGTGTCACATTCTGATCTGTTTCACGTGTCTTTGTGCTTGTCTCCACCCCCCAACAGGTGTCTCCCATCCCCCCCATTATCCCCTGTGTATTTATACCTGCCTTTTCTGTTAGTCTGTTGCCAGTTTGTCTTGTCCTGCCAAGTCCTACCAGTGTGTTCCTGTGTTTCCTGTGCTCTAGTTTTGTTTTTCCTAGTCTTCCCAGTTCTGACCTTTCTGCCTGTCTTGACCCTGATCCTGCCTGCCATCCTGTACCTGCGTGTCTCTGTTTGGATTCCGACTCTTTGTCTGCCTTGACTTCCCTTTTGCCTGCCCCTTGTACTATAATAAACTCTGAGACTCGTACTATCCACCTCCTGTGTCTGCATCTGGGTCTTAGCCTGAGCCGTGATAGTACGAACTGGCCATGACTGACCCAGCAGGCTCAGACCAGCTCCGCAACGCTGTCTACTTCCAAGGAGCCACCATTGGAAGACACAAGGAGTTACTGCAATGCCTTATGGAGGGACTCCATACCCTGGTAGAATGCCATGACCATGTGTTTGATACATTGCTGGAGCAATTCTGCGGATTCCCAACTAGGCAGCAAGTCACTGCAGTAATTCCCCAGACTCTCAGCAACCCCGCCACCAGCGGCACTTTTTCCCAGCCTACCCGGTGTACCGAGAACCTTGCTTACCTCCTCCAGAGGCGCTACGCTGGAGATTCTGGAACCTGCCGGGCGTTTCTCTCCCAGTGCTCCCTCATCTTCAACCTGCAGCCTTCTTCGTTCCCCTCGGATCGCTCAAAGATAGCATATTTGATAACGCTGATGTCTGGGAGGGCACAAGTCTGGGCTACGGCAGTGTGGAAACAACAGTCCACCGTTTGCCTCAGTCTGGAGGAGTTTGTGGCGGAGGTAGGTAAATTGTTCAATTCTCTGTTGTCCGGGAGAGAGCTGCTCCAACTATGGCAAGACTCCCGTAGTCTGGCAGACTACGCAGTGGATTTTCGCACGTTGGCGGCTGTGAGTGCCTTGAACCCGGAAGCCCTGTTCGACGTGTTCCTTCACGGATTATCAATGATTAAAGACAAGCTTGCAGCCCGGGAGCTTCTCATTGACCTAGACTCCCTCATCGGCCTTGACCAGAGACCAAGCTACTGGGAAAGGCTAGATTGTCTCCAGATGAAAGTCGATGCAGGTTGAGCACCAGGAGCTGTATGTATTGCGAGACTACAGGACATTATATTTCCACCTGTCCATTAAAAAGACCCGGCTCATCAGTAAGTATGAGTTTTCTGGTGAGCCGTACAGGGATTTTCCAATCTCCCATTACTCATACCCATCTCCATGCCACCCTGTTGTGGGGTGACCAGGCCAATCTCTCCAGGTGCTCATTGACTGTGGCCGACAAGAAATGTATCAACTCTCCCTTGTTGTCGGAGCTGGGAATCTCCACTCAACTCCTCTCAATGCCCATGGACATCAGAGCGCTGGATGGGCGCTCTATTGGCAGAGTCACCTGCAATACGGTTCCTATCAGCCTGCGAGTATCAGGAAATGTATGCAGTTCCTGCTCATAGAATCTACCAATGTGGTTTTGGGGTATTCGTGGCTCCAGAAGCACAATCCCCTGATTGACTGTGCTACTGGGTCTATCGTGGGTTGGAGCCCGTTCTGCCATGCACAGTGTCTTAAGTTGGCACAGCCTGCAGGCTTGGGCGATGCCTTGGATCTCTCTGCCATTGCCGCGGAGTACCCAGAGTACCTGGTCCGGGAGGTCTTCAACAAGGACCGCGCTACGTCTCTCCCTCCACATCGACCCTATGACTGCGCCATTGACCTTCTCCTGGGCACTACACGACCTCGGGGGGCGGCTTTACTCCCTGTTGAGTAAGGAGACCAAGGCTACAGAGGAGTACATTGAAGACTCTCTCACTGCAGGGGGTATTTGTCCATCTGTCTCACCCGCTGCCTGTGTATTGACAACAGGTGCCTAAATGACATCACGGTAAAAAAACGTTACCCTCTACCACTCATCTCCTCGGCTTTCGAACCTCTTCAGGGAGCGACCATCTTCTCCAAGTTGGACCTTCAGAAAGCCTACCATATTGTTCGTATATAGGAAGGAAATGAGTGTAAGACTGCCTTTAACATGGCTACCGGGCACTATGAGAACTTGGTTATGGCATTCGGACAGACCAACGCTCACGCTGTGTTCCAGGCCATGGTCAATGATGTGCTCCGGGACATGCTGAACCGGTTCGTGTTTGTCTATGACATCCTTGTCTTTTCCCGTTCAGCTCAAGAGCACGTCCTCCACATCCAATAGGTCCTTCAGCGTCTCCTGAAGAACCAGCTTTTCGTTAGAGCGGAGAAGTGTGAATTCCATCGCCCCACCATTTCCTTCCTAGGATACGTCATCGATGCAGGACATGTACAGATGGATGCAAACAAGGTAAGAGCAGTGGTGGATTGGCCTCAACCCACATCCAGAGTGCAGCTGCAACGTTTCCTGCGATTTGCTAACTTCTACCGCCGCTTCATCCAGGGTTACAGCACCCTGGCTTCCCCACTCTCAACACTCACCTCTCCCAAGGTTCCATTCACGTGGTCTCCAGCAGCTGAACGGGCGTTCTCAGACCTCAAACATCGATTCACTACAGCCCCATCTTAATCCATCTGGACCCGTCCCATCAGTTTGTGGTGGAGGTCGACGCCTCGGATGTCAAGGTGGGGGCCGTCCTGTCCCAGAACACCCAATATTAGTGTGCACTGACCATAAGAACCTGGAATATCTCCACACCGCCAAGCGCCTCAACTCTAGGCATGCTCATTGGGCCCTGTTATTCACCCGTTTCAATTTCACTCTCTCCTACCACCCAGGGTCCAAGAATGTGAAGCTTGATGCACTCTCACGTTTGTGTAGCTCCACTGCTACTCCGTCTGACCCCGAGTCCATACTCCCTACCTCCTGTCTAGCGCCTGCACTCGTCTGGTGTTTAGAGAGCCTTGTCCGTAAGGCGCAGCATTCCCAGGGGGGGTCCGGCTAACTAGATATTTGTCCCGGACTCTGCCCATTCCCCGTTTCTGGAGTGAGCACATTCCTCGAGACTGACCTGCCATCCAGGCTCCCGTCGGACCCTGGCTTTCATCCGACTACGCTTTTGGTGGCCTTCCATGGTTCCTGATGTCTCCACATTTGTTGCCGCCTGCACTGTGTGTGCACAAAATAAGACTCTTCAATCACTCCCTGTTCCTCACCGCCCCTGGTCCCATATATCCCTGGACTTTGTTAGTGGTCTTCCTCCGTCAGATGGCAACACCACGATCATGACAGGGGTGGATAGGTTTTCTAAAGCCTCCCATTTATTCCCCTTCCCAAGTTGCCCTCAGCCAAGGAAAGGGCTCAGCTCATGGTACAGCACGTCTTCCGGATCCATGGACTTCCTGTCGACATGGTCTCTGATCGTGGTCCTCAGTTCTCGTCCCGGTTCTGGAATGCGTTCTGCACCCTCATTGGGTCGTCGGCCAGCATGTCCTCTGGTTTTCACCCCAAATCTAACAGCCAGTCGGAGCGAGCCAATCAGGATCTGGAGACTTTCGTTGCCTTGTCCCCACCAATCCCACCACCTGGAGCCAGCAACTCGTGTGGGTGGAATACACCCGTAACACCCATCCCTGCTGGGATATCAGCCCCCGCTCTTCCCTGAGCAAGAGGAAGAAGTCAGCATACCCTCTGCCCAGATGTTCATTGGCCTCTGTTGCCGTACCTGGAAGAGAGCCTTCTGAAGACCACATCCAGGTATCGGCGGCGACAGGCGGATCGCCACCGCACCCCTGATCCCCGCTATCGGCTCAGTCAGAGGGTATGGCTTCCCACTCGGGACCTGCTCTTCCCGTAAACTTCCCCCCCTTTCATCGGCCCTTTCACCATCTCTAAAATCCTTAGCCCCTCTGCTGTTTGTCTTTTGTTGCCCCGCACCCTCCGTATACATCCCACTTTTCATGTGTCTCGGATGAAACTTCTGTCTCACAGCCCTTTGTCTCCTGTTTCAGCTTGCCCAAAAGGGGCGGTTCCAACAGGCTGGCTCTATGTTAGAAATATTGTTCCAGTATTTGCTTGGGAACATGTTAGAGTTTCAGCGGGAAAAAGTCTGTTGAAACAGAACATTCATTTGGTGAATCTTGAGAGCGCAGACCTTGTTAACACCTACCAGTACCCCCCAGGGTGAGAGGGGGTCTGATTGAAGTTATTCATTGCAAACCTGATATGACCTACAGTGAGGGAAAAAAGTATTTGATCCCCTACTGATTTTGTACGTTTGCCCACTGACAAAGAAATGATCAGTCTATAATTGTAATGGTAGGTTTATTTGAACAGTGAGAGACAGAATAACAACAAAAAAATCCAGAAAAACGCATGTGAAAAATGTTAGAAATGGAATAGCATTTTAATGAGGGAAATAAGTATTTGACCCCCTCTCAATCAGAAAGATTTCTGGCTCCCAGGTGTCTTTTATACAGGTAACGAGCTGAGATCAGGAGCACACTCTTAAAGGGAGTGCTCCTAATCTCAGCTTGTTACCTGTATAAAAGACACCTGTCCACAGAAGCAATCAATCAATCAGATTCCAAACTCTCCACCAGATTGTAGACCTACACAAGGCTGGAATGGGCTACAAGACCATCACCAAGCAGCTTGGTGAGAAGGTGACAACAGTTGGTGCGATTATTCGCAAATGGAAGAAACACAAAATAACTGTCAATCTCCCTCGGCCTGGGGCTCCATGCAAGATCTCACCTCGTGGAGTTGCAATGATCATGAGAACGGTGAGGAATCAGCCCAGAACTACACGGGAGGATCTTGTCAATGATCTCAAGGCAGCTGGGACCATAGTCACCAAGAAAACAATTGGTAACACACTACGCCGTGAAGGACTGAAATCCTGCAGCGCCCGCAAGGTCCCCCNGAGGAGGAATGCTGCCTATGACCCCAAGAACACCATCCCCATCATCAAACATGGAGGTGGAAACATTATGCTTTGGGGGTGTTTTTCTGCTAAGGGGACAGGTCAACTTCACCGCATCAAAGGGACGATGGACGGGGCCATGTACCGTCAAATCTTGGGTGAGAACCTCCTTCCCTCAGCCAGGGCATTGAAAATGGGTCGTGGATGGGTATTCCAGCATGACAATGACCCAAAACACACGGCCAAGGCAACAAAGGAGTGGCTCGAGGAAGAAGCACATTAAGGTACTGGAGTGGCCTAGCCAGTCACCAGACCTTAATCCCATAGAAAATCTGTGGAGGGACCTGAATGTTCGAGTTGCCAAACGTCAGCCTCTAAACCTTAATGACTTGGAGAAGATTTGCAAAGAGGAGTGGGACAAAATCCCTCCTGAGATGTGTGCAAACCTGGTGGCCAACTACAAGAAACACCTGACCTCTGTGATTGCCAACAAGGGTTTTGCCACCAAGTACTAAGTCATGTTTTGCAGAGGGGTCAAATACTTATTTCCCTCATTAAAATGCAAATAAATTTATAACATTTTTCACATGCGTTTTTCTGGATTTTTTCGTTGTTATTCTGTCTCTCACTGTTCAAATAAACCTACCATTAAAATTATAGACTGATCATTTCTTTGTCAGTGGGCAAACGTACAAAATCAGCAGGGGATCAAATACTTATTTCCCTCACTGTATTTGGATTCTCGTGGACGGCCATGACACTGTCCAACTAACTCACACAACCCAGACAGAAAAGCCACTGGCTCGGTGCCTCCATTTTGAAGCTGAAGTAAACAAAGTAGATGAGAACTGATGCAGACTCTCCAAAAGCATGTCAAAACATTCTCAAAGAAAGACAAATCACCCCCTAACACTCAGAGACTTCTACAAGACTTCCCATTATGTTCAGTGTCCTAATCTCATCAATAATTTCTAAGCCTGTTCATTGGTCTGTTATTACTGGGTCTGTTATTACTGGGTACGCTACAATCCAAAAGTAGGCTGCAACCGGCCCAAAGTCAGGGCGTGCTAGATTTCATCACATCATCAAAATACATAATTACAGCTGGTATGATGCATTTAGCTTCATATGATGCAAAACGCAGCATTATATGATTCAAAATTGTAACGATGTGTGTTGAGAGTCGCGCAGCAAGTTCAGGATAGTGAGTGTTTTAATAAATAAATGGAACATAATACAAAACAAGAAACACAAACAACGCACAGACATGAAACAGAAACTGAAACAATGACGCCTGGGGAAGGAACCAAAGGGAGTGACATATATAGGGCAGGTAATCAAGGAGGTGATTGAGTCCAGGTGAGTCTGATGACGCATAACCATGGTGACAGGTGGTGACAGGCTGGTGACCTGGAGGGAGCACACGTGACAGAACCCCCTCCCCGACTTACGGCTCCAGCCGCAGTACGCCGATGATGATGATCCCGGGAATCAGGAGCGGACCGGTCAACTCTGCTGAGGTGCGGAAAACCTGTCAGTCTCAGCATGGCGAACTAGAGCGCCAGAGAGAGACCATACGTGACGGTACCCCCTCCCCGGATGTTCGGCTCCAGCCTCAGGACGCCAACCAAAGGGACGATCCCGGGGATCCGGAGCGGACCGGTCGCCTCCACTGAGGCGCAGAAACCTGACGAACCGGCTGAGGCGTGAGAGCCTGATGAGCCGGCTGAGACCTCCCCGGTTGCCTTGGTTGAGGCACAGGAACCTGTTCACCCACTGAGGCATGAGAGCCTATCGAGCCAGCTGAGGCATGGGAGCCTATCGATCTCGCTGAGGTATGGAAATCCGTTGAGCCAGTTGAGGCAGGGGAACCAGACAAACCAGTTGAGGCCTCCCAGGTAGCTCCGGTTCTGACACCCGGACCAGACATCACCTCCAACACAAAAATGTTTAAGTCCCCCCCTGATGCTTCCCTTTGGTGAGGCGTCATTCTGTAATGATGTGTGCTGAGAGTCGGGAAGCAAGTTCAGGGAGTGAGTGTTATAATAAATAAACACAACATAATACAAAATAAGAAACACAAACAACGCACAGACATGACATGGGAACAGAAACAATAACGCCTGGGGAAGGAACCAAAGGGAGTGACATATATAGGGCAGGTAATCAAGGAGGTGAGTCTAATGATGTGCAGGTGCGCGTAACCATGGTGACAGGTGTGCGTCATAACGAGCAGCCTGGTGACCTAAAGGCCGGAGAGGTAGCACACGTGACAAAATGCATCCTACCAGCTGTATTTCTGTATTTTGAAAGTTATATATCTTGAAAACTTGACTGCTGACATGCAAACCATTTTGGGACTAAATCAACAATGGACTAATAAAACAAATGCCAAAATATCGTTTTTGACAAAGCTCTTATTTGACTTGCCAAACGTCTCATTGTCTCAAACTGCGAGTCTTTTCAGGGTTGAGTAGCCTCGCTGTCACCCTATTCCCTATGTAGTTCACTACCTCTGACCAGGGCCCATAGGGCACTATATAGGGAATAGTTCCATTTGAGAAGTAGCCATGGACGTAACGTCAGATTCATATGCTGTAGGAAGCCAATTAACAGCTAAATCAATCGTTGAGAGACGGGCCGGAATAAGATGCTGTAGCGTTCACAGTCGGACCTAGTGCCGCTCAGAATAGAGTGGCTAAAACGGTCATGTTTCCCTGCTCTGTGTGATTTTAATGGATCTACTGTACCTCTTGTCAATTGAATATTGAAAGTAACACTGCCTTGATCAGCTGTATAGCTTAACAACGCTGCTTGAGGAAGACTTATTGAGTTGAAACATGTTACAGTTATGCGTCCTGATGTATTGTAATGTGTAGGCTGACATGCTCCTACTTATATGTGTTTATCACTTGTAAATTGTCTCTCTATAGTTTTTGCAACGTACTGGCCACCTAGTTGTCTTCTTTTCTGCGTCTGTATAGCTGCCATTCAATAAAAAATATAATATTTTCTTCTATTTCTGTGGTCTTGCCCAGCTGTGCCATAATGCGCTTCAGGATGTTGGTCGTCCCTCATACAGGAACATGCGTAGATAAAGTACAGTATGCCTGTTGCTAGGTGATGAGTAACCTTGTTTGAGTTGTACAAAAGTCAACTAGGTGATGAGAAACCTTGTTTGAGATATACAAAAGTTAACTAGGTGATGAAAACCTTGTTTGAGATATACAAAAGTCAACTAGGTGATGAGAAACCTTGTTTGAGATATACAAAAGTTAACTAGGTGATGAAAACCTTGTTTGAGTTAATACAAAAGTCAACTATCGCCCCTGGATAAAGGAGCTAGCTTTTCAGTCGAGTGGTTGGTGTGACTAACGACCAGGGCTCAACACCAGCACTTGGATAGAGAATGCATGCATGTACCCAATGTATAGAGAACCATAACAACTAGTGTCAGGACCCTGAGAATTTAGTGAGCTTCACAGAGTTATTTCTACCTACTGTACTGCATTGTACTAGTAGTGGTGTCATCAAATCAAATCAAAGTTTATTTGTCACGTGCCCCCCGAATACAACAGGTATAGACCTTACAGTGAAATGCTTACTTACAAGTCCTAACCAACAGTGCAATTTTTTGTCATTATACTGTATGCATGCGTATCCAACCAGCTGTAACTATTGTATGAATGGCATCACACTTTTCAATAGACAGGTGTCTGAGACTGTGTGTACTACAGTGGAAAGAGATGTACATTAAAGGTAGCGTTCCATACCTTGGCAGCCATGACCATGGAGGAGCCTCCTCGGATGCCCAGGATGGGGATGTGTGTCTGGGCAGAGATGAAGTCCAGGATCTGGGCGATGGCCTCCTGGTCTGTGTCGTCCCCGAACACCACCCCCTGCAGCCAGGTGTTGGTCATCAGGGTGCAGATACGGTTGATGATACTCTTGGGGTCCGTGTCGTTCATGGTCTCCAGTTGGACTTTGGTAGGGTGGGGGACATGGAGGAACTCCTCTTTCTCCACGTAGGTGGACGACACCTCGCTAGAGTTGCCCACCAGGATGACGGCAATGCTGAGAGAGGAGGCCACTTTTGGAGGTAAGGGGGGCGCAGGGGGCCGGGCGGGGGATACTGGGGGGTAGTAAGGGGGGTAGTGAGGGGGGATGAGGTTTGTGCCCCTCTGGCCTCCTTTCTCGCCTCCTGCTCCTCCCGTCCCGGGTGCTCCTCCTGGTGCTCCTCCGCCCTGGCCAGCTCCGCCCCTCCCAGGCGACCGCGCCGACTCGCAGATGGGCAGGAAGAGTAGAGAGAGGAGGAGGAGAGAGAGGGAGAGAGGGAGGGATAGGGAGGGAAGGGTCAGACGAGGGTGCTGATGAGGGGAAGAGGTGTGTTCGGGAGGAGGAGGGGGGAAGGAGGAGGTGACGCGCCTGTCCTGGAGTGGGGAAGGGGAGAGGAGGCTGACAAGCATCGTGGAGGAGCGTAAATGCAGTACCTGGAGGG
>QNTS01001557.1:9347-73690 GCA_003317085.1 Hucho hucho | reverse complement strand
CTGACAACGTTACATAGGTTACTGTAGCCTACTGATGACGTTACATAGGTTACTGTAGCCTACTGGCGACGTTACATAGGTTACTGTAGCCTACTGACGACGTTACATAGGTTACTGTAGCCTACTGACGACGTTACATAGGTTACTGTAGCCTACTGACACCGTTACATAGGTTACTGTAGCCTACTGACGACATTACATAGGTTACCGTAGCCTACTGACACCGTTACATAGGTTACTGTAGCCTGCTGAAGACGTTACAAGCGTAATTCAGAAATTAGGGAGAGATGTTTAATTACAGAATAATGGATGGACTTTTCAATGCCAGTTAAGGATACTATAGTTATCACTTTTCACATTGGATTTATTAAATACAATTTAAGACGTGTTTTTAATTCTAGTGCTGCTCTGAACACAAGCTTGTTAGCTAGCTAGCTTGCTCTGGTCCCAACATTATACCAACTCAGAAGTTCAAAGACATTCAAAGTTCCTCCATAGAGGCCACTCCTCCGTAGGTATAATTCTGTGGGCCAAATTCAGATAATGCATGTCATAACAGGATGCGCAGAGCTTCAAGGCAAGCTTCCTACATCCTCTTTCCTCACCCTGAAAACTTCAGTTGCATCTCACGCCCTACACTGTGACTGGCAGCACAGTGTGTGTGTTTGTATTCATTATGATTAGACCATGCTGTTACGGCAAAATACAATTTGTTCTTAACGACTTTCCTATACAGATTAAATCGCTTACCGGCTCCACAGGAAGCTACTCTATTTGCACTGATTGGTGAAGTAATATAATGTCAAGATAAATGTAAAATAAAATTTATATTTCAGAGGTTTAAAAAGGAACAGAAAGGAATTATATAAACCGTTTCTTTTTGGGGGTTCAAATTGGTTCAGAACTTTATTTTGCTAGTCGGAACAGTGGAACAGAATGAAAAAATTGTTCTGTTCAGAACGAAACAATTGGAAAATAACTTTGGTTTCAACCCCTGATTTCAAATGTTTTATAACTTAGCTATACTCCTGGTTTGGCTAGTAAACCTCTTGTAAATGGTCACCATATCACACTGCTAACTTGAATACCATGGAATCACCCACAGCATACCAACAGTCACATTGGCTCTTTGTGTTCTTTCTGGATAGATCCCTTGGGGAAAGAGTTTGTCACGGAGGTTTGAAACTACAAAGGAGTCTCATGCTTTATCTTCCATGGCATGTACTCTACTGTAGCCTGGTTAGATCACACTCCATCTATGAATCTCTTTTACCCTCTTTATCTCTTCCATTAAATGGATCATTATCCTCCCACTATCGTTCCTTCTCTACAGAGTCACCTGCACAACACATGATGATCCCAATTCTTCTCTTTTCTCTCTCTCGTTTGTAATTCATCAAATGTTCATTCCCTTATTCCTTCAACCTGTTCTAGTATCATACCCCCCTCCGTCACTCTCTCTCTCATCCCTCCATCTCTCGCTCTCTCATCTCTATATCTCCACCCATCTCTCAATGAGCCACACTCCCCTTTTGTTCTGCCTCTCTGTCTCTGAAAAACCTGACTCTCTCTCCCCCCTCTCTATTTCTCTTTCTTTCCCTCTTCAGCTCTCTCTCTCCTCTCTCTTTCTCTCTCTCTCCCTCTCGCTGTAACTCTGTCTGCCTGCCTGCCTGTCAAAAAGCGGCTTCAAAAGGGGTTCCGTCGGCGTGACAGGGAAAAGTGACAATTTCAACAACAAAAAATGTTCGCACAGCATCTAGACATTCTGATCATATAACCAACTAGACTCTCAGTGTGCTGCATTGACTCAAGAGAAGCAGTATATGCCCTCGCCTATCAATTTTATCCAAGCATCTAGACTAGGGTTGCGTCTCAAATGGCATCATATTCCCTTTTTAGTGCACTACCTTTTGGTCAAAAGTAGTGCATTACATACGGAATAGAATGTCATTTGTGACACAGAGGAGGAGGATATCAGGTAGCCTATTAAGGGGAATAGGTATCGAAGGGGCAATTCAAGGCACGCTGATGAGTTGAGCTGATATGTCACTCTAAGAATCTACGACGACCAAGACATTCTGATCATGTCATTACAGAACAAACCGCCAAAGAGATGGGATCAGTAACCAAACGATTAGACTCTCACTGTGCTGCATTGACTAAATTCAAAAGAAGTGGTCCTCTGTAGCTCAGTTGGTAGAGCATGGATAGTGGGTTCGATTTCCAAGGCCACCTGTACGTAAAATGTATGCACGCATGACTAAGTCGCTTTGGATGAACGTGTCTGCTAAACGGCATATATTATTATATTAAGAAGCCAGGATATTTCAAAGAAGATGCATTTTTTTCTATTCTAAGGCCCTATCCTATCAATTGTATCAAAACACCTACGCTAGAAGTATATCTGGTTGCCTGTTAAGAGGGATACAGGTTGAAGGAATGCTGATATGAGTGAGAGCGTGAGAAAGAATGGCCCTCTAAGAAGCTACGGTATGTGGGCTGCAGAAGTATCACAGTGATGGGTCCCATCTATGCTATTCTTAGACCTTCCATCCTTCCTTCAAAGACAGTCACACATGGCTGGCAGTGGTGGTGGGGAAAAAAGAGAGAGAGGTAGCAAAAGAGAGACATTTGGAATGCTTATTTTCATCACAGATAAGCAAAGGGTGAGTGGGTGGGAGTCAGATGATCGTCACTTATTAGAGCAACAGTTAGTGAGGGCATACATTTTCGTCATCGACAATGGGTCAATACACTGATGGTCATTCGGGAAAAGTCTATACTTGGGAGATGGTGATGCATTACAGCTTCAAAGAGGAATAAGAAGAGGACCAGAAAAAGAGTAGAGTAAGAAAAGAAGAACTATTTAAATGTCTTTAACATTGACCACAAGGATGACTGTACATCTCTCTCTCTCACACACACAAACAAACCGACACTCACACACTGTCCGAATACATTTGAGTACACACAAAAACCTGTCCGCCTGCACTTTGAGTCCCCTTAATACTTTAATAACTCCATCGATATTTGTAAAGCCAGTCAAATGAAGCTAGAAGCCAATAGAGTTGCCTGCCAGGTCGTCTGTCTGTGGCCATGATGCACTGCTGCCACTCTCTCAACACACACACACACACATACTCTGGTCACAGCCTACTGATCACAGAAGGGGGCTGCCACACCACTAAGCCCGGCAAGAGAACAAGAGAACACGTAATCCACCACAAACCAAACCAGCTCCACAAACAAGCTCCTTCTGGGTCGCACGCTCCCGTTCCCAATCTATCTGTCTGTGTCCCAAATGGCACCCTATTCCCTATTTAGTGCACTACTTTTGCCCCATAGGGCTCTGGTCAAAAGTAGTGCCCATTATAAGGAATAGGATGTCATTTGAGACGTAACCTCTGTCTGAGATCTCCATCCTCAGTCAGTCGCATGACCCTTCCACTCGCTCTGGGTTTCATTCCGTAGTCTGTCTGTCTCTCCCTGCCCCTCTCAAGTCAAGGGCTTTATTGGCATGGGAAACATATTGTATGTTAACATTGCCAAAGCCAATGAAGTATATAATAAACAAAAGTGAAATAAACAACAACAATTAACAGTACACATTACACTCACAGAAGTTCCAAAGACATTTCAAATGTCATATTATGTCTATATATAGTGTTGTAACGATGTGCAAATAGTTAAAGTACAGAAGGGAAAATAAATAAACATAAATATGGGTTGTATTTACAATGGTGTTTGCTCTTCACTGGTTGCCCTTTTCTTGTGGCCACAGGTCACAAATCTTGCTGCTGTGATGGCACACTGTGGTCTTTCACCCAGTAGATATGAGAGTTTAGCAAAATTGGGCCTCTCTCGCTCTCAGTCTATCTGTCTGTCTGTCTGTCTGATTACCTTTCTGCTTACCTGTCCATCTCTCTCCTGCTCTCTGTCTCACTTCCAGTCTCTACATCCACTATTAGATAAACCTGTCTCTGTGTCTCTCTGCCCCCCCCAGCTCTCATTCACTTCCAGTTTTCCATCCACTTTTAGTTCCCTCCACGCCCACCCCAGGGAGAGAGAGAGGAAGACAATTAGTCCTTTCTTCCTCAACGCTCTCCTAACTCTTTCTTCCTTCACCCTCAATTCTCACCCTTTATCCGTTTCTAGTTTCATTCTCTATTTCACACTTTCCTATCGATCTCGCTGGTACTGAAAATAAATTGTTATAGATTTAAATAACAAACCCGAAAATGTGCAATGACTGTCTGTACGTACTAAACAGAGTCCAAAAAGGAACACCATTGGTTATTACCGGCCAAAAGAGAGGACTGGTCATATTTTTTACTGGTCATATTAGGTCATTACTGTTCACAAAAGACATATAAATAAGCCATTTCAATGGGAGACAGTTACACATTCAGCCTCATATGGATATTGTATCACACAAGAAGCTGAAGGCTTTTCGATCGAGCCTGCATTGTGATGTTTAGGCAGTAGATCTTTTTCTTCAAAAAGCACCACTTCTACCAGGTATATTCCGCTCACAGATGGATGCGTCCAGCTTTCACAATAACAAGTGTGTATGTTCACGGATAACAGTTGATTATCGAATACACTTCAGAATTATATATGTTTTTAAATGCATTTTGTGAACTAACACACGCACTTGGCTTTTTTTCCTCCCCCTTACCAGCTCTGACTTTGCTGAAAGCTACTTTATTGGGGTGAAAATGTACTGGTTGTCCCACCTAGCTAGCTTAAGATGAATGGATAAGAGCATCTGCTAAATGACTACAGTGTAAATGTAATAAACATTGCAAGTTTGATTGAATTTCGGGCCTAAGATTGATGGACTGCATCTATGAAACAGAGAGAAAAGGTCAAGCGTAAAAGTCCTTGGGGGTCCTACCTTGTACATTGCCAGCCCAGATCTCCTCTCTACTCTTCAGAACTGGCATGGTGGTGTGGTCTGGGACTCAACTACTCCTCTCATAGCACCGGGTGGAGGAAAGGATGAACAGATGAAGCCGTGCAGAGAGGAGTAGACGTGAAGAGGGCTTATGGAGTGAGGGATGAGCACCTGGATTGAACGAGTGTGTGTGTGTCAAGTTTGAGTGTGTAAGGAGAACTCAAAAAAGAAATTGAGAAATGACAAATGGAGAAAGAAATGGAGAGGGGCGAGGCGAGGCGCTCTCTCATTCGTCTCTTGTCATCTGACTCATCCTCCCATCTTCTTCCACTGGATGATACAGCACGACGAGGTTTCCTCTGACAACTCTGTGTGTGAGTGTGTGAACAACGGTTGCCGTGGCAATGCGGAGATTAGAGCGTGTCTTCCTCCTTCCCTTTTTCTGTTTCTTCTGTCGCTCCCCTCGTTTATTTAGTCACCATCATCTGTCTGTACGTTCGGTCTTTGTCAAGACTGGGGGAGAGAGGAGAGGAGGGAGATAGAGAGATGGTCAATAACCAGACATTATCTGTTAGGGTGAATGTTTCTCTTCTTAATGGTGAATGCTACTGTGTAGTTTGTATACACAAGTCAATTGCTTCAGAGGTTCAAGGCTTTTAACACAGCTTTTTACCTTTCAATTCACAATCTGAATTCAAATCCTTTCTGACTTATGGATTGGCTCTTGGCCAACACACAATTATGCAGTGTGATTTATCTTCTTATCACATATCATAAAAGTTACATATTATACATTGACAGACAGTACACAATGCGTGAAATATGGTACTTAGTTCATTTTATCTGGTGGTTGGATTCAACTTTGGCCTAACATTAAATACCACTTTTTTAAATCAAATTTCAGAAAATATCCCATATCTTACATTGACAGACATTCAAAATGTGTAAAACATGTAGTAACCACTTTTCCAATGTTGACGTTAAAGGCCCAGTGCAATCAAAAACGTGATTTTTCTGTGTTTATATATAGTTCCACACTATGAGGTTGGAATAATACTGGGAAATTGTGACAATTACAATAATGCCCTTTAAGTGTAGGAGCTTTTTGAAAAGGCCGTCTGTTTTGGTGGGATGGAGTTTTGGCCTGCCTGGTGACATCACCAATCCTTTCTGACAATAACAGTCCTAGCAAAATTCTTGCTTGAGAAATTTATATTTGCTAAAAAGCTATTTTTGTTTAGTTTTTTGCTATTTTAATTAAGAACAATCACAGTAAGGTACTAGATTGCTACCAATAAATTATTTAATATTGAGATACAAACGGCTGCATTGGACCTTTAAGTATTCAAGGTTTGTAGTGGGTAGATTTAACTTGAACATTCAATACATTCAACATTAGATTTCTGGAAAAAGTTCCATACCTTACACAACAGACATATAAAATGGGTTAAACAAACAGGAAGCACTTTGCCAATTTTGATGATAAGTATTCAAGATGTAACTTTGGCCTAACACCCACTAGTCTCTGATCTTGTCCATATAATATATGCATCATTCTCTCATGTTCTCTTCCTGCCTTCATCCCTTCCCACTTTTGATGATGGGTTGTGTCCTGCATTTCCCTGCTGAATTGTACCATGTTGCCCTCTAGGAAGTGTGTGTGTGTGTGTGTGTGTGTACACACATTTTAGCCCTGGGAAAAATGTCAAAGGATATCACTGTGTGAGGAATTTTTATCCTGTCTGACAGAGTGATAAATTATGTATACAACACATTTTATTTCCAAAACCCATCTTTCTCTCTGACTCTTTCCAACTGTAATTATCTCAAACTCCTTCAGTAGTATTTAAATGACATTAATACTGCAAATGATGTATTGGGCTCAAAGAAACATACGCACACTTCGGCAATTAAATACTGTAACACATGCAAGAATGCCGGCCAGCCCTAGTCTCACTACAATCAAACAACGTCTTTCAAAGACAATTATTCAGAAATATACAATATTATATATTGTGGTGATAGCAAAATGTATTAAACAAACTACTGATTATTAATATCTATCTGGAAAGGGCAGCAGATTGGAGTCTCCTTGCTAAATACATAATTATAACTTCCTTTGCCCCCTTCAAAAATGGAAAGCATAGCATATGATAAAGGAAATATGTGAGTTACTGCCATACAATGTAAACCACTTTGAGACTCAATAAAAAGTGCTAGGTCTATAGCCTACATACAGTAAATGCAAGCCATTATCATGTCTTTATAGAATTGACCAAAAATGTCACAAATTGAAAGTATAGGCTAGGCTAGCCATGTCTCTCAAATGTAGCAACATAATCTCCCCATGCGTCACAGCTTTGTTACAGCATTAATCCTTTCTAACTGAGATGGAGGGATGGATGGATGCCCTTTGTGAGTTAGAGACAGGAAGACATTGTCTGAGTCCCGAATGGCACCCTATCCCCTATATAGTGTACTACTTTCGGCCAAACCCCTGTGGGCCCTCGTCAGAAGTAGTGTACTATATAGAGAACAGGGTGCCATTTGAGACAGAGACATTGTCAAAAAATTTACCTGGGAGGAACATTGTGTATTATAAATAGTAATAAGAGCTCACTCTCCTAGCGTAGTGACATCCCTCCTCACTGTGCTGGTTTAAAAGCCTACCTAAATCATTCAGACTGCTTGGGTCTACAGTACACTATACTCAATTAACATCAACGCGATGAAACTTTGAGATACTACTTTTACTCTAATGATTGAGATGGAGGACTAGGAAGGAGAATTTGTTAAAAAAAAGCTTAATCCAAGGCCCTTCGTAAAGGAAAGTCTAGACTTCAAATTATATCTCACATCCACTAACATCTGACATTGATTTAAACTTTGCAACCGATTGACTTCAACCACTTAAGGTAAGAATCGGATGTGATACTATATGACATTTAGTTAATCAATACTTAGGTCTTAGGTAATGACTAAGTAGGAGCTGTGGCAGTTGTATATACTGCCTCTAATATCAAAATAACCAAAAGCAAGCCAAGAATATGAATTACATTCACAAGCACAATTTTCACCTTGCACCAACCTCAATTTTAGACCCCATTTCCACTAGAAGCTTAACTGAATTTCTCAGAAATTACTAATAGGCATATGGGGTAGTGCCTGTCATCTTTCTATTGAAAAAACTAAAAAACTAACGGCATTAGGACAGTCAAGCCTACAGTGAACCACCACGGGAATCCTATGATGCAGCCTGAAATAAACACTTTAGGGGGCATCAAAGAGGACCAAGCATGCCCTGGCTGGTGTATGATTCATTGTGTCACTCATTTAAACAGATTCATCACACAGACAGTTGAATGTAAGGGGAAACATGGGAGGAAATATAGCTAAATATCTGAAAACATCATAATAAGATAGAGATACTGAATTAAAACCAAATCAAAACAAGGCATAATGCAGCCACAATGGACCAAATTGCAAAAGGAGACTCAAATTACCTGTACACTCTGTATTGTACATAACCGATATAGGCTAGGCTATATGGGCCCAATTCCGACTTAGGAAATGACGCCTTTTTTAAGCGCACCTTTCCTACGCACTTGGTATTCAGACATACCTTATGAAGGTGTGTAACGGACTTTGCAGTCGTCGTTCCCTTGAACACAGAATAAACGTAATTCAACTGCTGAACTGCTGTAATGTAATTCAACTGCTGAAAACTTGCTGGCCAACAGAGTTTCTTGCATAGTTCTTATTCAATAGGGTTGTCGGTACATATATATATTATTAAATATATTATTAACTGTTACTAATGACCCTCAGCAACAACCAAAAGGCTGTGACATCGTTTACAGAGGATTCAAATGTAGGTAAACAAAACAATGTAATTAAATGGAATGATAATGTAGGCTATACCAACTGAAGGGAACTAACAGTAAATTGGCAGCTGAATATGTGTTGTTATTAGGCTTACTGAAAGCCGATAACGATAGTAGCTAATATTTTACATTATAGAAATTTGGGAATATAATTAAGACATTCGAGAGCACTCTCGAATGTTGTAATTATAGGCCTAAAAATCTATCAGTCAGACCCCTTGACTTTTTCCTCAATTAGTTATTTATTTATTTATTTTATTGAACCTTTATTTAACTAGGCAAGTCAGCTAAGAACAAATTCTTATTTACAATGACGGCCTACCAAAAGGCAAACGGCCTCCGCGGGGACGGGGGCTTGGTTTAAAAAAAAAACAGAGGACAAAACACACATCACGACAAGAGAGACAACACAACACTACATAAAGATAGACCTAAGACAACAACATAGCAAGGCAGCAACACATGACAACACAGCATGGTAGCAACATAACATGACAACAACATGGTAGCAACAGAACATGGTAGCAGAACAACATGGTAGCAGCACAGTTCCGTTACAGCCTTATTTTTAATTTTTTTATTATTATTCTAAAAAACAGTTTTTTCATTGTCATTATGCTGTATTGTGTGAGGGGGAAAAACAACTCTATCCATTTTAGAATAAGGCTGTAATTTAAGAAAATGTGGAAAAAGTCAAGGGGTCTGAGTGCTTTTTTTGTTTGTTACCTTTATTTAATTATTCAAGTCAGTTAAGAATGAGTTCTTATTTACAATAACGGCCAACACTGGGCCAATTGTGCGCCGCCCTAAGGGACTTCCAATCACGGCCGGTTGTGATACAGGCTGGAATCGAACCAGGGTCTGTAGTGACACCTCTATCACTGAGATGCCTTAGACCACTGCACCACTCAGGAGACCCTCGAATGCACTGTGCATAGCTCTTATCAATAGATCTTATGAAATTGTAAATTACAGTGCATGAAGAATGGTGTTATTTCTATCGGGAAAAAAATTAAGTAGATGCTTTTTCCACTTGGAACCGACAGGTTCGCTAGACCTTATTCATGGTTGCATTAAGCGTAAAGGTGGTGGAATTATTAGGGAATTAAATCCAGTATCTGTAGACACCTCCGCCATACCTTCATGTATTTCATCTCCATCCAAAATGAATAGCAGGTGAATAGCACACTATTCTCATGCTTAATAGAGAGAAAGGTACATAAAAAGGGAATTACGTTAATTTACACGCACTTAACTCGGTCAGAATCGTGCCCTATGAAGATAGATCAAACCAACAAAACAATGCAGCCATACTAGACCAGGGATCTTAATTTGAACTATATTGTCACAGCAAAATAATCCTGCAGCAACAAGATTTGAACGTTTAGTCCATAATGTTGCTTGATCGGTGGTTAGGCTATTAAACTAGCCAAAAGCAGGCTACATGAAAAGTACAATATTGTTAATATAACTTTGTCTTAGTGTGGGTTTTCAGTGAATTTAACGTTTAGTCCATAATGTTGCTTGATCGGTGGTTAGGCTATTAGCTGGCCAAAAGCAAGCTACATGAAAAGTACAGTACTGTTTATATAACCTTGTGTTTGTGTGGGTTTTCAGCGAATTGATGTAAATCACAAAGCTCAATATTTCTCAGCAACAAAAGTGATCAAATTAGGATCCTACATCTGTACATGAACAGTATCACTCTGTATTGTAGCCTACTGTGTTGTAGCCTACTGTACTGTAGCCTACTGTGTATGTGACCAAGAACATTTGATTTGATTTGATTTACTAATTGAGTGAGTTATATATAGACACAAAACAATGTGTTTAGATGGAGAGAGGAGAGGAGGGGCAGGCCTAAAGACTACACCAGGGATCATCAACTAGATTCAGCCGCGGGACGATTCTTGAGCGGATGGTCAGAGGGCCGGAACATAATTACAAATCATTCGTAGACAGCAAAATGACCGCAAGAAGCCCAAACAGATATAATATTTGACTAAAACATAACAATTTCAAACCTTGCTTACGCTTATATATGATCACGTGTCTCTCTATGCGTGGGAATACTTCAGAACAGATTTCAAAATTCAAATCACTTGGTGATCATTTCCTGGTGTTTTTACAGTATTTTATGTGTTTTTGCTCGGAAAACTTGGGGGGCCAAATAAAACCACCCCAGGGCCAAATTCGGCCTGCAGGCCACCAGTTGGGCAACCCTGGACTACACAATGAGCTGTTCTATACAGTACAGTTCATGTAGAGGGTAAAGGTATAGAAAATTTATTAAGATCAGAAGCTGTGAAAAGACAGTGTGGTGGGGATAGATCTAAAAGGACAGAGAGATCTAGATGTTTATCCAGAATAACACACACAGACAACCCTACATGCTAGTGCACACACACACACACACACACACACACACACACACACACACACACACACACACACACACACACACACACACACACACACACACACACACACACACACACACACACACACACACACACACACACACACACACACACACACACACACACACACACACACAATTATACTCTCTCTCACACGCCTGCAAGCACACACACCATACATGCAAGCAGAGGCGCACACACGGTTCAATCCACTACTCACCTATTTAAGTCTTGTCTGTAACTCATTATTAATTTAGTGGTGATCAGAGGAGTGGGACAACAGTAAAGACAGAGCTGCCACTTGAAAACACAAAATGTGGTGTGGGTTCCTTAGTCCTTCATGGTGAAATCCCGCTCAAAGCAATAAACATGGGGTGTTTGAATTGAACCCCCTTTTTTATCCACAAGAAGAAGAAAAAAGACAAAAGTTGAAGATGTAAATGCTATTGATTGAAATTGTTTGTCATAAACTGTGTGTGTGTGTGTTTCCGATGGAGGGGCTACATTAATAACTTATTTTGGATGAACTGGTGATGTTGATGTTTGAAAAGGGACCTCCCATAAGACATACAACTGAGATGCTGAGAAGAAGCATCATAAAAAAAGAGGGGAATTTGACAGAGAGAGATGGAGAGCAATGAGATGAACAACATTCTTCTCCTACTGATTTCTATTCTTATCTGTCTATCAGTCCGTCACTATTTCAAACCTACACACACACTGTGAACAGCGGTCTTCAGATGTGTTGCAAGGCTTTACAAGCTTTTTAATCTACTTTTCAACAACTAAGCCCGGAAGTCTTTCCTGATTTACGTGCCTTTTGAGATACAAGAGAGGTGAAATACAAGGAAGGGGAAGAAACAGCTTCAGAGACAATTCATGGAGAATAGTCCATTGTAGTTGAAAAAACATCAAACCTAAATAAGGAGGGGGCCGCTAAATCAAAGATACAGAAACAAATGGAATTGAATACTAAAAGGGAAATTGGTATGGGACGTTTATTACTTTGGGTAATGTGTGCGTGTCAATAATTCATGGTGAGAGAGAGAGAGAGAGAGAGAGAGGGAGAGAGAGAGAGAGAGAGAGGGCAAGTGGGTGGGTGGGGGCGAGAAAGCTAAATACAGGTGATGGACCAGCTGAATGAAAGAAATTGAAAATCAAGCATTAACCGTGATATGTCAAACAACCAGAAATAACCATAGGGGTCCAATAATACCTTACCCAACAATGGCAGTTTTCAAGTTTACCGTCCAAATACAGTTTGCTAAATCACAAGTCAAAACTTCAGGCAAAATGTAATCATGTTGTGCTAATGTTCCAATTAAGACTCAAAATGGCATCAGGTACATTTGAAAAATGCAATGTATAAGGCGAAACAGATAAAACGGCAAGATAGATAACTGTATTCCTCAAAGACAACAATTAAATATGGATGAAGTTTGACTGAACTGACGCGGCGAAAGAATGGGCTTGGGAGAATTGTGAGACCAACATCAACTGACTCTAAGGACCAGATATAATCTCTCTCCTTTTTGCCATAGTTTAGTGTGTGAGTGTGTGTGTATGTGTGTTTTATGTATACGTAAAGCACACACAAATACACACACAGACAGACAGATAGACAGACACTAAACAATAGTAAACCTACCTAGAGTTACCAATATAAGAATCCTGCGAAATTGTGATGCATAGGATGTGGGTGAAGAAGGACCAGAAGAGGAAGAGAAGGAAAATGGGGGAAAAGGAGTCATTGAAGAAGAGTTGTTGTTTAGTTGTCTCTTTCTTTAAAAAATTCAGTCCAAGTTAATTTACATCTGAGTTTAAAGACAGAGAAAGAGAGGGAGAGGAATGTGCTGTGGAGAACTGGTGGAAAAGGGTAGAGGAGAGAAGGAAAGGAATAAGGATCGAAAGGGATGGAATGGTGAGGAGGGAGAGAGGAAAGAGAGAAGGGAAAGAAAATAAGTCCCAAAATAAAAATAAAAACTCCCCCTCCTCTCTCTCTCACTCATAAATAGAGGAAATTGTACAGCAGATAGATGGAGAAATAAATGAGGAGGCAAATGATGGAGAGAGCGAATATATGAAAAGATGAAGCACCTCCCAGCACCACGATAAGGAAGAGAAAAAACATACAACGAAAGAAAAAATGGAATACTCCAAAGCCTTCCGTTTTGGCGGTTTGTGTGAGCTGAGAGGAGGGTTATCAGTAATTTCTCCAACTGTTACAAATATTCTTCATCTCTTCCTTTTCCGCCAAAAGGAGCCTTCCGGTTAGATAAGATGAAAAGCCTTCTCCAGGACAACTGTTAAACGTGTCAAACAGGCGGCATGGTGAGGTACTACCTAGAGCTAGAGAGAACATAAAACTGGCACCTCCATCTGCCTTAGAACGTGGAACTCAAAGTGCGCTGACTCGCTGTCCACCCCCTCCTCTACCAGCGAGGGAGAGAGAGAGAGAGAGAGAGAGAGATGTGTGGAGGTGGGTCCCTCTATAGGATTTTGAATTAAAGGGATGCAGGTTCTCATTTGCAACAAATGTCTAGGAAAATATAATATAATAAGGAGAATGGCTCCCCCTATTGTCAATAATGAACACCTGTTACCTGACAATGTTTTTTAAAACTAACATCGTGTTCAGGGGCGTCATGCACCACCAAGAATCTGTGTGGGCACAAAGTACGTGAGGAAGGCTGTTTCTAACACCTGAAAAAGCCTTTTCCTGCAATCTACAGCCATAATCATTATGCTTAATTCTATGTAAAAAGATATATATTTTTTTCTGTATATCTAAGCATAACTCTTGAGCTGTCTGTATTCTCCTGACTGGTGGTGATTTTTTTTTAAAGAAACTAAATATGCTTTTCTGCATCTCTGATAAAATCTGCGTAAAAGATTGAGTCTTATTCAGTACATTTAGTAATTGCTTGCTTTTCTAAAGTCTACCAACCTTGCCAGCAGGCTTGCCAGCTAAGATAGTTAGACAAGCTAGCTACTCTAACTTGATTGATAGCCTGAAATGGCTTCTTGGTAGCTAGTTATGAGGTTGAGAGATTGGGGACTTATCTGGGCTAGCTAAAGCCAACTTCATAAAATTGCTAGGTGGCTGGCAGTACTACAGAGAAACAACAACAACAAAATGAACCAAAAAATATTTGTATAAATTTTTTTATTGAAACGTTTTAAAACAGGACAAATCTGAGGGGGCACGTGCCCCTGTACCCTCTATGGGCATGACGCCTCTGTTTCAATAAATAAATAAAACATTTGATGAACAACATTGAAGATCTGGAGTGAGATAAGTGGACATGGCAAAGTAGCCTATGGGCCTAAAGGGTGAGAACTCACCATCATGACTTCCTCTCCTGGAAATAAAAGTCAAATCACAAGGTAAAAATGACAACAATAGGCTAGTGTTTTGCTGTACTCATGGACTGTATTATAAAAATGTTTTGGAAATAGGGAAGATATGCTAGCAAGTTCAAAAGGAGAAATAGGCTAAATACGTCTGAAAACGTGTGCTCTACACATGCAGTAAACCTGAGGTAAACTCACCAGTATCATGGAAATACTAACTTCCATAGCTATATTTACTGAAGATGTTGATGAAGGGAAATTAAAACAATGTCATTATTAGGTTTTCGGAATCAATTTACTACAACATCCGTAAGCTCCCAAGCACAATTTTGCGCCAGAAGCTTGTGTGGAATCCATCTAAAAGTGCTTTGTGCTTTTGCTGTTCGACTTAGTAGGCTCATCATGGCAGGAATTCTGACAGTTTAGCCTTTACACAGGCAGCCCAATTCTGATCTTTTGACACTAATTGGTCTTTTGACCAATCAGATCATATCTTTTGTCAATAATTGGGCAAAATATCAGAATTGGGCTTCCTGTGTAAATGTAGCCTATGCTACCTTTATTTGCCAGATTATCCCAGCTGAGTTTAGTCACATGCTATGGACTGTGATTGTGTAGGCTAACTGGTTGGACTCTAGACATAAAAGCTGTGATGGAGGGGGTAAATGCCCATAGAGAAAGATAGAGGTCTCTAGTGGCCAAAAGGCCATTTTAGCATGGGCACCGCCATTGAGGGCTTCCACCATGCTTCCGCCATCTTAAAGTAGTCAACTGGGTGGGGATTCCTATGGGTTGTAGCCTCAATGGCTCTGCCCATGCTGTGACAGACACTATAATGGCACAGATATAAAGATGAGTCCTCTATCTATCTATATGTTAAAGACAGCTAGGCTTACAAATATAAATCCTAATAAACACCTTATTCCTGACCTCTCTCTACTTCACAGCTTGTCTGAGAATTATTTGAGCACTCCAAAGCACCAGCTGTGGAATCTTATCATGCTTCTGGAATAGAACATCCTCATGTTGTGCAGTGCTTTATTCATAGCACATATTCATATACAGGACAACAGGGGGGAAGCACACAAGTGTCAGCCTTTCATACTTAAGTGCCACTCTTGTAGATCATGTGTGGAGAGGGATGTTCATGGAAGCTGGTGTCAGTGTTGGATAATGACAGCTTTATTGGTGTGTTTCTGAATGGATCCCACCCTCTGGATCTCTTCAGCTGCTGACAGGAAACTTCTATAAAAGTACCTCCAGGTGCCATAAGATTGGGTAGCCTAATATCAGATTGTTGGCTGGAGAGAAAGAAACATGAATATTGGTCTGCAATGCAAGTAATTCCTTGCAACATTGACTAATACTGAATCAATTGACTGCATAATGGTCTGTAATAAAAGCAATCAATAACTACAATGCTCATTTCCTGTCACTGTTCCTATACATTTTGGGGTGGTTGTCATGATAATTGCAGGTCATGTGCAAAAAAATAACACTTCAGATCAAAAGAATCTGAGCGTCCAGACAGAGGTCGCATATGGAAGATATGGTTTGTATCAGGATTGAGATCCACATATAGAGGTGGTATAAATTGGAAGTCAAAAGATCAGATTCCATGGCAACGTTTACACAGGCAGACCAATTCTGATATTTTTCCACTAATAGTTTTTTTTGACCAATCAGATCATCTTTTTTTGCAAATAATTGACAAAATTGGGCTGCCTGTGTAAACGCAGCCATGAAATCTGCCTCGTTTACACAGCACAATAAATTCTTATGTATGGGCATATCCGATTCATATCTGACCTTTTCCCGATTGTGTAAACATCAGCAAAAACATGGAATCTGTTCCGATTCTTACCACATTCGTATGTGATTCTCAATTCATATACAATTTCAATGCTGACAAGACAATCACCCCAAAATGTAAAGGAACTGTGGCAGTAAATGAGCATTGCGTCTGCAGGCTATTTCAGAGGCTACATCAGTGAGAACGAGCAAATCTGATATGGGTCGCATGTAAAATAGACAACAAGACTGGCGATGGGGACAGCTGTGTAAACATAGGCTAACAAAATTAATCTCAACACTTGAAAACTTTCCAATAAAACGTTTTATTGAATTTGTCATTCCTATTAAGTCTGGTTACCAGACAATACATACAAAATTACTATCATCGTTCTAACATCATTTAAGTTCTAACACTGATTTTGCATTCCTGTGCAATTTCTGTGAACGTTAAAATGTATTTTCTTTCACTTATTTTTTTAGAAAGCAAAAAAAAAAAAAATTATAATAAAAACATCTGGACAAGAGTAACAGAAGTCAACATATAAATATCTGACCTGCCATGGGGAACAATTCACTTATGTACAATAGCTTAACTCACAAAAAATATACAATGATAGGCACAACGATAACCGTTGCCATATCCTTTCTCCAATCAGAGTAGTCTGGAGTCCAACAGTGTACATTTAGGTGTTTTCATGGTGTGTGTTTGTGTACGTTCACAAGTGTTAACACTAAAGCAATCTCAGTCAGGGTCCTCCCAAACAACTTTAAAAAGAAGCAGGTGGAATGCTATCAACTTTCTGTCACATGAAATGGCTTTTCCCTTCCTGGTTGGCTCAGCTAGGAGTCGTCGCGCTGATGACGTCAGTGCACTGCGGCTCACAGAAAGTCCCGAAGCGCCCGTACACATCCCGGGCCCGGACAGCAAAGTAATACGTAGATCCAGAGACAAATTGGGTGAGGGTACAGGCCATGGGCAGCGGCAGTGCCTTCACCTCCCCAATCTTCTTCCAGTGCTGCCCCGCTCCAGGGCCATTACCGGCCGACCCAGCGTTGTCCTGGTGGTACGCGTACAGGTGGTAGCTTTCCACCCCTGCACAGGTCAGGTCAGTCTCTGCCACGCACCAGGACAGGACGATGCCATTCTGGTTTTGCACCCTGGCCAACTTCAGCTGGGGCTGCTGGGGGGGCGTGGTCTGGTTGGCCTCCATGGGTAGCCGGCCAGGAGGCAGGGGAGCCAAGGGTAATGGGGGCAGGGTGACAGGGGGGGGCTTGGTTGGAGTGGTATTGTTTCCCATGCGTGCTTTGGATGGGGAGTCCTGGGAGGGAAACGAGAGGAGATGGAAATTAAGATGGGCAAGAAATATGCAGGAAAACATATCACAAATGTATAGCTTTAGAAAAATAAAAAAATATGGGTCAAAGACTTAAGGTTTTCAAAGTAGCAAAAAAATTCAACAGCAATTACAATTCCCTAAAAGTATTTTTTATGTTCATTGGATTGTCACCTATGCCCTTATATTAGTTATATTCAAGAATAAAACCAATAATTCATTTTTATTGTGATTCATATGATTGTACCCAAGGAGAATGTCATTCAGTATAACACTAAGTGATTTTTAGTTTTTTTCATAATCACAAGGTTATATATCCATGCTTAGACTGGCAGAAATATAACTACCCAGAAAAAATTACATTATTTTATTTTGAATACCACATAAATGGGTACAACTCAATTTGTTGTTCCTGCCTTACACTGAAAAAAATGATAAAATCTATGAAAATATCTTTGACTTCATCGTTTGAGATTTGTTTCTGTCTCTCTGAGTCAACAACAGCAAGTTATTGTATTTTAATAAAATACTGGTGTTATACTGTATGACAATAATTTGTTACCCTGAATGACACATCACTACGGCCCACAAATATTGATTAAATGTGATTCCTTCAGCAATAACAATAATGACCCTATGAACTATTATTAGTAGCAGCAATAGTATTTTTCTTTAAGCTACTGTTATAAAACAGGATAAGATGTTTAAAATGTGCAGGCTAGCTGAACTTAAATCTCTTTCATACTAGAGAGGGAGAGAAATGACCCATACGCCACACACATAAAGAACATGGGTTTTACTATACAACATAGTTTAACTGACACATGAGGTACAATTTAATTCACATAGGATTAAATCAGCATTGAACATTTCAAACAAAGCATTAATTAAAAAACATTCCATAAACACTGGGCAAAAAAAACTGTAGTTTTGCTTAAAATCATCACGAAACAGTGGATATCTTTCTCAAAGTAATGTCATGACATTACATCACATCAGGCATTTGAAAGAAAACGCAAAACAATTATTCCACCAACATCAAAACAAAACATTTCTGTATTCTGAACATCAGAATATTAATCAAATCCATTGTTTGAACATCAAATGGAACTCATCAACGTTCTCAAACTGAACTCATCATTCAATAACATCTTTAAAACATGGATTTCTTTTTAGATTGCTTGTGTATGTCGTTTTCTTGTGTAGGCCTATGTAGTATTCTGTAGCCTAACTGGTGTGTAACTTGGAATTTGGACTAATAAAGCTCTGTAAACTTTTCCCAGTCAGAGTTGCAGAGTTTTGAATTCCTTCGTTTTGTAGTAAACGGCTCTGGTTCAGAGATTACTGCTTGGACATCCGACTTGAAGTAATATGTGATGTCCTTAACTTGGGGCCATGCAAATGAATTCTTTCTTTTAGCTGCTTGTTGCATGCAACTGATTGGCTGGTAATCGTAATTGACTATTATGAACTTTCCTTTTAAGTCCTCTGGTGGTTTCACCATCGTGGACAGGTTGTCTTCTGCTTCTGCATTTTGGTTCTGAAAGTCCACCTCTGTTGGAGCATTGCACTCACAGGAGATGCCAGTTCGGGAGCAGAAACAGGACACCTCCCGATGGTGGATCTTTCCAGGTTCCTTTGCAATGATCTGGTGGATTTTTAAGGTTCATTTGACAGCTGGCAACTCATTTGGAACTGCTTCATCAAAATCGGTTTCTCATTCTCAGCAATCCAGAAGTACTTTATGCTTGACTGCATTTTCTCCAGCATGGTGTAGAGCTCCTTTGGGCTCTGGAGGTCACCGCCTTTTTTGACAAACTCATCTGCACAACGTTTCACGGAACCACCTACCCCATCGAGTGCACCTTTTCCGTGGGACTTTTCCGAAAAATTCTACGTTACCTCTTTCAAACCCATGAGAAATGGCACCGTGCTCAGGGGTTAGAAATTATTTTTATTTCTATATTGAGTGACGGGGCCATCACTTATGCAATGTAGTGTGGTCAGGGATGTTTTTTTCCCTTCCTATCATCCAAGACAGGCTTCATATTAGCCCACAAGGCACGCTCGTCATGCCGGAGGGACTCTGAAATGGAGGCATAGGATTGGCATTCCTGTGATGTGTACACAACACTTGTGTGTATAGTTGCCTTCTTATGCCCGCCCCCAAAATGAAAAGCCTGAACCTCTGTATGCATCTAACACGCATCATTTTCAGAAAAGTCCATGTGGATTACAACCTCGTGTTCTTTAAGTGTGTCTTTTAAGTTTCGGCACTGCTCAACTTGATGCAGCCATTTAACTTGTTAGGGAGCAGTGCATGAGGTGACCGTTTTTGGAGAGCCTGGCGTGCCCAAAGTAAAATGCCTCCCATTCAGGCCCAGAAAATAGGATATGCATATATTTAGTACCATTGGATAGGAAACACTCTGAATTTTCCAAAACTGTTAACCATTTGTCTGTGAGTGAAACAGAACGGATATGGCAGGCAAAACCCAGAGGAATTTCTGTCCTGGAAAAAGTGATTTTGACACATTGCTGATTTGGGAACCCCTCCCTAATGAAAATGACCATATAAGGGCATATGAATGCAGTACACGTCGCTTCCTTATGATGTCAACAGCCTNGAACCATGGATTGTCTTCGTTGGACACTTAGGATGACCTCAGCAGAAGTTCTTCAACAGGTAATTGATTTGTTTTCGCTGTGAAATGTGTTGTGTGTGTGCCATGATGGCTAATCGATACATGGCTATGGGAAAAATATGTGAGGTGCTACCCTCAAACAATCAAATGTGCTGCTTTCGCCGTAAAGCCTTTTTGAAATCTGACAACGCTGTGATATTGCCAAGAAACAGAGCTTTTGATGAGTATGGAACACTTGTATATTGGTGGATGTTTAATAATTCAACTTTGGGATTTTGAATTTGGCGCTTTACATTTTACCTGGTAGTGTCGGCATTTTACCTGGTAGTGTCGCTAGCGACCCACTGGTCCTTGAGAAGTTAAACTTGTGCCTCGCAAGAGCATCCAGTTACTCGTTTAAGTTTTTAACCAGATCGAGCCACGTGCCCATCTGTTTTTATTCACAAAATGTGTTAATGACCTTTCTCCGTTGCTTGGTTTCTCCCTTTGCCACTGTTGCCATTAAAATTGGTGCATTCTCTTCAGGTAGGTCCAGCTCTATTTCATCATAGCATAACTTTGCACAAACACAGTACATGCATTGCTTGTTTTTGAGATCACAGACAATGGAAGACAGTAACTCGGAAACGCTTGAGGTTTTCAGCAACCCGCTTTGGCTCAACCTGTCAACTAGAAGTTTCACATTCTCGTGATCGAGACACGCAAAGGTGTTGCGGTCATGTGCCTTCGGCTCTGTAATGTAAAATGGCCACAGTCGTAAAACTGTCTGTATGACAGCGAGTGTCCCATCCACCTCTGAATTGTACTCTGCATGGAGTTATTTTAGAGACTTCATGAGTAGGCGCCTCTGAACCTTCTTCTTTTGCATGACCGTGTCTTTCTTCCCTGAGAGAAGGCGACTATTTTCATCTCTACTGAGAAATGCAATGACCTGTGTTTTCCTCACTAAAGACAGATTTTTCCCTCGTGGCCTGTATTTTTCAGTTAGATTGCGTTTGAATTTATTTGACCTTTGCATGCCCTTTCGTAATTTGTCACTATTTTGTTGCGATTGTTTTAGTTGCATTTCCAGTTGGAGGATTTTCTTCTTTAGTTCTCGTTTTTCCTTTTGCAGCCGCTTGCAACGCTTTGATACCCTTTTCACTTTTTCTGGAGTAGAGGAAGCAAGTGTTTGCTCCAGTGTTTGAGATTGAGGCTCAAGGGATTGCTCTAGTTCTGGGGTCAAGGACTCAGATGGTTGCTCCAGCTCTGGAGGTGCAGGTTCACGTTGTACAAGTTGTTTAGGGGGCTGCTCAACAGAGTTTCCTTCAGTGGACACTGGAGTTAAGTTCATCACCACAATAATTTGTTAGATTTTTTTCACGCCGCCTCTGATTTAATCTCCATTTACCCCTTTTTTTCCCTCTCCAGCATCAGATTGTGTCATTGTATGGAACGGTGGATGATCAGGATTGACATCCTTCTTTCTTCTTTGATAGCTAAAAAACTAAAATGTTATAGTTATAACACTGGCACAGAATAGGATTCACATCCATTAAATGTTATTAGTAGTCTATTAATAGTAGGCTATACAATGATAACACTTAATCAAAGTTTAAAAGTTATATCAACTCCCTCTCCCAAACATGTTTTGCTACTATTTCATTGCTAATGTTAATAATAATCACTTTACTATAATTTGAGCCTGCGGCAAACACTTTACATTGCATTAAGTTGCATTATGACTTGATAGTTAATGTTGTAATTATGCGTTGTTAAACTGTAACTGGTACATTTCTATTCAATGTAGGTACACAAATGCAATTTCAAGATACCTACACAAAATAGATAGATAAAATGCCCATTCTAACTACTTCAATTCAAACTTGTACAGTCTCAATTTTTCATAAAATGCACCAAATGTGAAGCAGCTATTAACTGATATTTCATGTTCCATTTTTTATCCATATTTGTGTGTGTAATATTATATTAACTAATATAATCCATCAGGTATACCTTAACTGCAGTGCAATAAAACATTAACTACAGTGTAATAGTACAACTTAATGTTAAGTGTTATCCACCCAGCTTTATATCCTATTATATCCTATTCTGTTGCTGACAGTAGCATGAAGCCTTGCTTTTCTTCTGGCTAGTCTTTCCTCCCTAGCAACTGGATCTGCGTTAATCTTTTTTCTGTGCCGTGCAGCCCTCTCCTTATTAGACAATGGCATCTACAGTATAAAGATAATGTGCCTTGAAATACAGTGAGGGAAAAACGTATTTGATCCCCTGCTGATTTTGTACGTTTGCCCACTGACAAAGAAATGATCAGTCTATAATTTTAATGGTAGGTTTATTTGAACAGTGAGAGACAGAATAACAACAAAAAAATCCAGAAAAACACGTGAAAAATGTTATAAATTGATTTGCATTTTAAATGAGGGAAATAAGTATTTGACCCCCTCTCAATCAGAAAGATTTCTGGCTCCCAGGTGTCTTTTATACAGGTAACGAGCTGAAATTAGGAGCACACTCTTAAAGGGAGCGCTCCTAATCTCAGCTTGTTACCTGTATAAAAAACACCTGTCCACAGAAGCAATCAATCAATCAGATTCCAAACTCTCCACCATGGCCAAGACCAAAGAGCTCTACAAGGATGTCAGGGACAAGATTGTAAAGATTGTAGACCTACACAAGGCTGGAATGGGCTACAAGACCATCGCCAAGCAGCTTGGTGAGAAGGTGACAACAGTTGGTGCGATTATTCGCAAATGGAAGAAACACAAAAGAACTGTCAATCTCCCTCGGCCTGGGGCTCCATGCAAGATCTCACCTTGTGGAGTTGCAATGATCATGAGAACGGTGAGGAATCAGCCCAGAACTACACGGGAGGATCTTGTCAATGATCTCAAGGCAGCTGGGACCATAGTCACCAAGAAAACAATTGGTAACACACTACGCCGTGAAGGACTGAAATCCTGCAGCGCCCGCAAGGTCCCCCTGCTCAAGAAAGCACATATACATGCCCGTCTGAAGTTTGCCAATGAACATCTGAATGATTCAGAGGACAACTGGGTGAAAGTGTTNGTGGAAACATTATGCTTTGGGGGTGTTTTTCTGCTAAGGGGACAGGACAACTTCACCGCATCAAAGGGACGATGGACGGGGCCATGTACCGTCAAATCTTGGGTGAGAACCTCCATCCCTCAGCCAGGGCATTGAAAATGGGTCGTGGATGGCTATTCCAGCATGACAATGACCCAAAACACACGGCCAAGGCAACAAAGGAGTGGCTCAAGAAGAAGCACATTAAGGTCCTGGAGTGGCCTAGCCAGTCTCCAGACCTTAATCCCATAGAAAATCTGTGGAGAGAGCTGAAGGTTCGAGTTGCCAAACGTCAGCCTCGAAACCTTAATGACTTGGAGAAGATCTGCAAAGAGGAGTGGGACAAAATCCCTCCTGAGATGTGTGCAAACCTGATGGCCAACTACAAGAAATGTCTGACCTCTGATTGCCAACAAGGGTTTTGCCACCAAGTACTAAGTCATGTTTTGCAGAGGGGTCAAATACTTATTTCCCTCATTAAAATGCAAATAAATTTATAACATTTTTCACATGCGTTTTTCTGGATTTTTTCGTTGTTATTCTGTCTCTCACTGTTCAAATAAACCTACCATTAAAATTATAGACTGATCATTTCTTTGTCAGTGGGCAAACGCACAAAATCAGCAGGGGATCAAATACTTTTTCCCCCTCACTGTACATTAAAATGCCATAAAATAGTTTAAAATTATAATATTCAGTATTCATACAAGTAAATATGAATTGCATGATTACATTTGGTAAACTAGTGAAAACATGGGATAACAAAGCTACTGTCATTCAGCATAATGGGTGACATTGTGGTATAACATACCATGTTGTGCTGAAGGACAAAAGCGTACTGAAGGATGGATTTCATACATAAACATATTTGGGTCAAAGACGAGACATGTAAATTTGGTGTCTGAAGGCCATTCATTTAACATAAGATAAATATGTATAAATATACTATTTAATCACTCAACTCTTACCCTTCTTTTGACCCAGAAATATTTGTGTTGCAAAATATTAAATTAAGGGACTTATTGAGCTCTAAAGTGTCAAAATGTCCTTCAGTGTAACTGTCCGGGCTAAAATTCTAATGACAAGTGTTTATAAAATGTAGAAATTCATCCTAAAAATATAAAATGAACACCCACAGCATAATTCAAATCAAATCAAATCAAATCTGGTCACATACACATGGTCAGCAGATGTTAATGCGAGTGTAGCAAAATGCTTATGCTTCTAGTTCCGACAGTGCAGTAATATCTAACAAGTAATATAACAAATTCACAACAACTACCTTATACACACAAATGTAAAGGGATGGAATATGAATCTGGGCCAGCAGCCTTGCGAGTGTTAGAGGGTTAACACGTCTTAAGGAGAAGGAGAGGGGGGGCCCGCAGTCCTTGGTAGCGGGCAGAGTCGGTGGCACTGTATTATCCTCAAAGCGGGCAAAGGTGTTCAGCTTGTCTGGAAGCAAGACGTCAGTGTCCGTGACGTGGCTGGTTCTTTTTGTAGTCCGTAATTGCCTGTAGCCCCTGCTACATACGTCTTGTGTCTGGGCCGTTGAACTGCGACTCCATTTTGTCCCTATACCAACATTTTGCTTGTTTAATTTCCTTGCGGAGGGAATAACTACACTGTTTATATTCGGCCATATTCCCCGACCTCTGTCCATGGTTGAATGCAGTGGTTCGCGCTTTCAGTTCTGCGCGAATGCCGCCGTCTATCCACGGTTTCTGTTTGGGGTAGGTTTTAATAGTCACAGTGGGTACAACATCTCCAATGCACTTTCTAATAAATTTGCTCACCGAGTCGGCGTATAAATCGATGTTATTGTCTGAGGATTCCCAGGAACATTTTCCAGTCCACGTGATCAAAACAATCTTGAAGCATGGATTCCGATTGGTCAGACCAGCGTTGAATGGTTCTCATCACGGGCACATCCTGTTTGAGGTTCTGCCTATAGGACGGTACGAGCAAGATGGAGTCGTGGTTGGATTTGCAGAAGGGAGGGCGGGGGAGGGCCTTGTATGCAATCACGTAAGTTAGAGTAGCAGTGGTCCAGTGTTTTGCTCGAGCGGGCACTACAGTCAATGCGCTGGTAGAATTTAGATAGCCTTGTTCTCAAATTAGCTTTGTTAAAATTCCCAGCTACAACAAATGCAGCCTCAGGATATATGGTTTCCAGTTTACATAGAGTCCAGTGAAGTTCTTTCAGGGCCGTCGAGGTATCTGCTTGGGGGGGATATACACAGCTGTGACTATAATCGAAGAGAATTGTCTTGGGTGATAATGCAGTCGGCATATGATTGTAAGGAATTCTAGGTCAGGTGAACAAAAGGACTTGAGTTCCTGTATGTTGTTATTGTTACACCATGAGTCGTTAATCATGAGGCATACATCCCCGCCCTTCTTACCAGAGAGATGTTGGTTTCTGTTGGAGTGATTCATGAAGAAACCCGGTGGCTGTACCGACTCTGACAACATATCCCGAGAGAGCCATGTTTCCGTGAAACAGAGAATGTTAAAATCTCTGATGTCTCTCGAAGGCAACTCGTGCCCTAATTTCATCCACCTTGTTGTCTAGAGACTGGACATTGGCGACTAATATGCTCGGAAGTGGTGAGTGGTGTGTTCGCCTTCTAAGTCTGCTCCGTTGGCCTCTCCTGCAGCGACGACGTTGTTTTGGGTCGGCCTCTGGGATTAGATCCAATGTCCAGGGTGGAGGTCCGAACAAAGGATCCGCTTCGGGAAAGATGTATTCCTGGTTGTAATGTTTGAAAATTGACGTCGCTCTTATATCCAATAGTTCTTCCCGACTATGTAATAACACTTAAGATTTTCTGGACTAACAATGTAAGAAATAATACATTAAAAAAACAAAATTACTGCATAGTTTCCTAAGGACTTGAAGTGAGGCGACCATCTCTGTCGGCGCCATCTTATTTTGTGTGTGTTAGTGTTTGCAACAATATGGGCGACATACCGTATCAAAAAAATATATTTCAAAATTGTAATAACTTTTGTCCTGACTTTTGCACTTCATCAATGAAATTCAGTATAACAAAGGTAAAAAGCCATTTTAAAGCATATCACATGATGGCAGTGACAGTGTGTTACATCACAAAGAAGACCCATTGAAGACCCTCTATCAATGTGATGAGGTGAGTAAATCTCTCTGAAATATTTGATGATTTCACCTTTTCACCCTCTAGTAACCTTTGTAACAAAAACACATGTCCTTCAGTACAACACAGAAAATATACTTTTAATGTTATTATTTTATAAAAAGCTATATTAAATATGAAAAGGATAATCTTTATAGGTCAAGGTCATTACTTTATATAGGTGGCCAAGGAACTGCCTATTTGTACGTCATTGTGTTGTGTTTGTTTCGTATTCATTAAAATTTAGCGAAATTAACACATTAAAATAATCTTATAGGAACTCAAATGAATCAAAGAAAAATATGAACATGTGAAATAGATTCAGCGGTAACAAACTCACCAGAGGGGGGCGGTAGTGAACTGTCAGATGAGGACCGCCAACTGACTGTTGAGGAGATGCTCTTGATGTCGTGCCTGTAAAGAAAGGACAATGTCAAATTAGATAACATAATAAGCATCCCCTCCTCAAATCTGCGTTGTTCACAAGATTCTTTTGAGTAAAAAAATGTCATGCAAACTTTCGCTCAGAACCACTTTTACAGAGCAAACAGACATAGAGCTGACTTATGACACATTGAATAACAGGCATGGCTAGGCTAATAGATATCCTTGGAATTCTATTAAATTGTGTCAACTGACTGACCACAATCATGAAACATCCATCAATTAAGATTAGAATCTAATGAGTGTTATAGTAATATCAGGGTGATATCCACATTTTGCTGTGTTACAAAGTGGGATTAAAATTGATTTTATTGTCATTTTTTTCATTAACGATCTACACAAAATACACTAAATGTGAAAGTGGAAGTAAAATTCTAATAGTTGTATTAAAAAATGTAGTTTTTTAAATAAAACATATCTTGATTAGAGTATTCAACCCCCAGAGTCAATACATGTTAGAATCACCTTTGGCAGAGATTACAGCTGTGAGTATTTCTGGGTAAGTCTAAGAGCTTTGCACATTATTTTATTATTACAATTCTTCAAGCTCTGTCAAGTTGGTTGTTGATCATTGCTAGACAGCCATTTTCAGGTCTTGCCATAGACTGTAACTAGACCACTCAGGAACAGTCAATGTTGTCTTGGTAAGCAACTCCAGGGTATATTTGGCCTTGTTTTAGGTTATTGTCCTGCTGAAAGGTGACTGTCTCCCAGTGTCTGTTGGAAAGCAGACTGGACCAGGTTTTTATTATTCTGTTTCTTTTTACCATCAAAAATTCCCTAGTCCTTGCCAATGACAAGCATACTCATAACATGATGCAGCCAGCCCCACCACTATGCTTGCTTATGACCCTGAGAAGAAGCATTATGACCATCATAATCATATACTGAACAAAAATATGAAACGCAACTTGTAAAGTGTTGGTCCCATGTTTCATGAGCGGAAATAAAAGATCCCAGAAATTTCCCATACACACAAAAAGCGTATTTCTCTCAAGTTCACTAACAGGGATGTAAACAAGCACACATTTGTTTACATCCCTGTTAGTGAGCATATCCCCTTTGCCAAGATAATCCATCCACCTGACAGGTGTGGCAAATCAAGAAGCTGATTAAACAGCATGATCATTACACAGGTGCACCTTTTGCTGGGGAGAATAAAAGGCCCCTCTAAAATGTGCAGTTTTGTCACACAACATAATGTCACAGATGTCTCAAGTTTAGGGAGTGTGCAATTGGAATGCTGACTGCAGGAATGTCCACCAGAGCGTTGCCAGAGAATTTAATGCTAATTTCTCTCATCGTCGTTTTAGAGATTTTGCAGTCTGTCCTACCGGCCACACAACCGCAGACCACGTTTAATGGCGTTTATGGGTGAGCTGTTTGCTGATGTCAATGTTGTGAACAGAGTGCCCCATGGTGGCAGTGGGGATATGGTATGGGCAGGCATAAGCTACGGACAACGAACACAAATTACATTTTATTGATGGTAATTTGAATGCACAGTAATACTGAGAAGAGATCCTGAGGCCCATTGTGAGGCCCACTGTTTAAGGTATCTGTGACCAACAGATGCATATCTGTATTTCCAGCATGTGAAATCCATAGATTAAGGCCTAATGAATTTATTTCAATTGACTGATTTCCTCATATGAACTGTAACTCCATAAAATCTTTGAAATTGTTGCATGTTGCATTTATATTTTTGTTCAGTATATGAAGAGTGGTACTCAGTGATGTGTTGGATTTGCCCCAAACATAACACTTTGTATTCAGGACAGAAAGTTAATTTCTTTGCCACATTTTTTAAAAGTTTTCTCCTATCACAGCCATTAAACTAACTGTTTTAAAGTCACCATTGGCCTCATGGTGAAATCCCTGAGAGGTTTCCTTCCTCTCCGGCAACTGTGTTAGGAAGGACGTCTGTATCTTTGTAGTGACGGTGTATTTATACACCATCCAAAGTGTAATTAATAACTTCACCATGCTCAAAGGGATATTCAATGTCTGCATTTTTATATTTACCCATCTACTGATAGATGGCCTTCTTTGCAGTGCATTGGAAAACCTCCCTGGTCTTTGTGGTTGAACTTGTGTTTGAAATTCACTGCTCGACTGAGGGACCTTACAAATCATTGTATTTGTGAGGTACAGAGATGAGGTAGTCAATAAAAAATTATGTTAAACACTATTATTGCACACAGAGTCCATGCAACTTCTTATTTGACTTAAGCAGATTTTTACTCCTGAACTTAATTAGGCTTGCCGTAACAAAGGGGTTGAATACTTATTGACTCAAGACATTTTAGCTTTATATTTTGTATTAATTTGTAAACATACAACAAAATTACACTTTGACATTATGGGGTATTGTGTGCAGGCCAGTGACGAAACATCTCAATTTAATAAATTTTAAATTCAGGCTGTAACACAACAAAATGTGGAAAAAGTCAAGGGGTCTAAACACTTTCTGAAGGCAACCGATGGCATTTCATAAAATAACTGCCAATAGAGAGATATTTTAAATCTCCAAATTCAAGGTTTACATTTGTTCCGCTTGGTCTGTAACAAGCATATTGTCAGTGTCGGATGAAAACCTCGTATCCCCCCAAAAATTGCAACTTTTCAGATAGTGAAGAAGAAAAAAAAGTCTACGTCACTAAACAATTGCTATTTTACAAAAAAAAATACTTTATAATGGAGTTACAAGTTTTGCACACATTATATGTGGAGATAAGGGGTTCTTATCATTGAATAGAACGGGAAATATTACTTGAGACATTGGAATAATTTAAATGACAATATATCTTCAAGTACATGTTATGGTGAATGTGTACAAAAAATATTTACACCAAGTGTGATGTTGAATTTTTTACTCAAAGTATAAGTATTACAACAGTCAAACAACAATCAACATATCACTATCAATTATGTTACAAGTATGGAAATATCATCAAGGCACATTTCAGCAAGGAATTCAACATCAAATCAAGGTTGGTATTCCGGTAAGAATCATGACAGTAATAAATAATCAAACAGTGCAGATATCAACTGTCGTAGTCAAAGCAATCATGTTAGTGTGAACACCTGGCAGGACTGAGGGGTTTCCCATCCTCCTCACATTGACGGCTGTAGCGCTGAAACGGACTGGAAAACAGGCTCCAGGTACTGCTTAGAGGAGGACGACGTGCAGTAGTGTGATGGTACTTTCGGTAAGTCACACAGAAATGTTCTCATCGTTTTGTGCCTCATTCGTCACAGGTGTTAATCTGACAGTCTCCTCAAGCTCCTTCGCTTGCACCCAGTGTAGCACAGACCATTCACCCAAGCCAAGGGTTGAGAGGAACAAGATTTTACATTACTCTCTTCTTCTCACCATAAACTTCAAGATGGTATGTATGCCTTCTAGAGCCCATATTCTCAGACCTGCAGCGCTGCACTGCAAGACCACACACACTTTTTTACACTTTCCTCTCATTCCAGTCTAACGTTTGCCAGAAGTACTGGAAAATCTTCTCTCTGTCCTCATCACAGATTGCATTGCAGGAGCGCTTGAAGGACCTTCGACATCCCTCTGACACACATCCTGGTCCCATATTGTGTGGCTCTCTCTTCACCTCCCCTTCACCCTTTTTCCTGCCAAGGTAGGCTTTACCCTCCATCCTTCTCTTCCAAACCTCATCTTTCCAATGTGAAGGGTTGCTCCCTGCTCTGCCGACCCCTGCTCTGTAGCTCTCTGCTCTGTTGTTGACTGTCCTGTAGCTCGCTACTCTGCCGACCCGATTGGTAGCACTCCACTCTGTTGTTGACCTTCCTGTTGCTCTCTTGATTGGTAGCAATTGATTGGTCTGCCGTTGTTTGTTCTGCTCTTTGATGCCTGTTGTCTTAAACATTTCAAATAAGAGAACCTATAATCGATACAATAATTGGAAATATATTAGCTACATCATTCAGTGGAGAATGTTCAGCAGATTTCAGTATTTTAGCATTGCCATTTTCCTAAAAACAATGCACATTTAGCTAGCTATTATTATAGGTAAAAGGTATGCTCTTTCACAAAGAAATCCTGAGATGCCACTGGCATCTCTCCATCTCTGACTGCAAAACGCTGGGCTCTTCAAAAGGGACATTCACCATAGCACACAGCTCCTCCAATGAAAAAGACAAGAAAAATAGGTTTGGCTCATTCTCAAAAAGAATGGATTAATGTTAGCCTGATTAAATTATATACAATCAAGTATTAATCACAATGTAGACCTAACGTTAGCTATTGAAACTGGTGTGAATCAATCTGAGGTGACTAGTCTAGCAAGCTACATGGCTAACACTGGAGCTAGCTTAGCTAGCAAGCTTAGCTAGCAAATTTGATAGTAGTTAGCTATTGCCACACACATCTGATCAATCTGTTCACTCCTTATGCTATTGACAAGGTGGCTAGCTAGATAGCCAACAAGCAATCACTCAGATTCAATGACAATGGATTGGGTTAGCCAAAGCTAGTCAGCTAGCTAGCTAGCTTGCCATTTCATTTGCACGCTCCCTCAAAACACAATCTCAACAGCAGGTTTATATCTGAAAAATACTTGTCTTATTCCAGAACAATATAATATTACAAAGGCAGAAGGTAATTAAAGTGCAACTTACCTCTGATCACATCTGGCTACGCACCCACAAACCCAAACAAAATCTCCTCAGAAAAGTGAAGACGCACGCTCCTTTCAAGCAATAACATCCATCTGCGGACTGCAGTAACTACACGCTGCACCAACTGCCATTGAGGGTACTTGTAACAGTACGACATCCATTAGCATTAAGTCATTACATGCTGCGCCAACTAGCATTACATCACTACAAGCATTATGTCACAACATGCACACTAGCTAGCATAGAAAAAGTTTATGGTAATATCAATGATTATGTAACGTGCAGGCCTCACCACTAGGAGTGCTGATCAGCGGAGGGGGTCCAGTAGATCGCTGGGTAACTGAAGAGGACGACACCGCAGTCGTAGTGGCCTTTCTCACACCAGTCACTGCAAAATTAAAGAGAAGGAATTAAGAATACAGGACAGAAGAGGGAATTAAATTAATATTTACTTAGCCAGAATCGTTCACATCATTAGCAACAATAGTCACTACTTTAGAGGACATAAATCAATCATTTAGTGGACCTCTCTGGAGTTGAGAGGGAGGAATTTGGAGATGGTTTTGGGATTCATTCTCACCTAGCACATCATCATCCTCTTCCTCCTCCTCAGTGAGGTCTATGAAGGAGCCTTTGGGTCGAGCCCCAGTTTTGGTTGGAGTAGAGCTTGTTGCTTGGTTATCTGAAAGGGATGGAACAGAAATAGGAAAGAAAACAGTTAGATAATATTCTCTTTTATAACAGGTTTTTAGATTTTGCTGCTTTGGGTGCTACACATCGTGAGTGGATGTGCTTTGAGCCCTTTGACAATCAATATATATATATAAATGCAATTATTATTCTTGTCCACATACAGTATAGGACATCGTTATCAGGCCTGTTGCTAGAAAACTCACCTGTCTTTGACGTCATAGCCGTCCCCGACAGAGGTCCTGGAGCGGCCGAGCCCGTAGCGGCTGGACCAGAGGACGCCTGAACCGGTGCCCTGGCTGTGGTCACTGACATCCCAGCACTGGGTGTACTGATCCCCCCAGTGCCCCCCTGGTACACAGCCCGAGCCAGGGTCATCTGGGCTGGGGACATGGCTGGGGAGAGCTGGGTAGTGGAGGAGATGGGCTGCAAGGCCATGGTGGAGGTGGTGGGGCCGGCCATGGTGGAGGTGGTGGGGCCGGCCTTGAGGATATAGGTAGTGGTAGGAGTAGTGGTCTTGGCCTTGTTGAGCGAGTTGACTGCGGCGAAGGAGGACACAGGGATGTTGACCAGGGTTCCGGCCCCGCCGTTGGCCATGGCAGAGAGAGGCAGCTGGATTAGGAGCGGCTGGCCATTCTGGCCCACCACGTTGGAGCCCGAGGTAGTCTTGAGGAGCAGGGTGCCGGTGGGGCCACTCTGGGAGGTGACGGTGCACAGGGAGGCAGAGCTTGAGGAGGTGGGGATCAGCTGCAGGATGGAGCCCTGTGTTACCATGGCAGTGGCCGTAGTGGTAGTGGGGACAGGTTTGGGCTGCTTCGCCGTAGAAACTGGAAAGACAACAGGAGAGAGGAAAGGAATGGTGAGTTTAGTTTAACTTTAAATCAGTTGGTGTCGTTCTTAATCTCGTAACTTGATCTCAGGTCGTTCAATCCCCATGATAGGTGAAACATCCTATTGACAGGTAAGGGAGAAGGTGAATAAGAAGAAGGGAGATCTTACCTGTAAGGTTGGTAGAGACTGGGCTGGTCATGGGCTGCTTTACGACAGCTGCTACTGGCCTGTTGGAAAAGATGTGTGTTTGCATTGAGTTTAATCTTTTTTTTAAAAAGGTAATTGAAAGAGATGTGATTTGCATTCAGTTGGCTTGTTTAAAAATAGGTCAGAGATCATATTGAGACAGACCAGAGAAAAAGTATTCCTATAATTTGGCGACCTCTTTGCCACACTTTACCAGTTTACTTTGCCAGTTTACTATTATTCTTTCTTCTGGCTCAGTCTTCTTCCGTTTCCCCCCATGTGTTTGTAACATTATGATGTGTTTACCGATTTTCTTTGACTGAGTGTTTGTTATGGTGTATTTTGTTGCTTGTTCTTCTTTGCATTGAGTTTTACGAATTAAAAATAAAAAAAAATACACATTTTAAAAAGTGTTGATTCCTTGAGGACTTGTTTAGTGTATAGGTATCATTCTTGAGTTGTTTGTGGTATTCTGTCATGAAAATCATGAAGTGTTTGCAGGTTGTTTAACATTTTTGGTACTGTACATTAAAGAAAACATGTTGGTATACATTTGTGTTATAATGATATATAACATGTATTTTTTTATATAGTAATTCCAGACCTTTATTTAGTTCAGTACATTAGGAACTGGGAATATTATGAACAAATAAAATGTTTCATGGGGCAAGAATGCAATTATATTACTGTTGACGTTGGTAAAATAAAAATAAAAGTGACGATTGCAACTATCTCAAGACTATGTCGTTTCCATAATTCCATACAAAACATAAAAGTGCATCACGACTACTGTGGAAAATGGCACCTTCCCAATCAAACATGTTTAAGTCAAATTAAAGTCTGATTCAAAGAAGAACTGTAGTCTCTTCACTCTCAGGATCTCATTGATGGAGTCCCTGATCTTTTTCCAGTCTCTGGCATAAAGTTTGTTGAACCTTTGTTCCAAATATTTCTTCATGGTTTCGCGAAGGTTAACGGGCAGCGCGTCTTTTCCCAATGTTCCGACGTAGTTCACCGTGGTGACCCACTTCACGTAGTTCTCGTACGAGACCAGGTTCCGGAACAGGAATACGGCGTAACGATCGGATCTGGCCTTCCTGGCAGCATTCTTAGAACGCAGGTAAAGCTGTCTCTCCTTGTCCGTGGAGATGGGACGCAGCATTATGTCTGAACGAACTCTAGTTCCTCCGCTCGGTTGCTGTGGTGACTGCTGCTGTGACCCATCTCTTCCAGCAGGCTGGTGTCTTAGGTTGAATGAAGGCTTCTCAAATTCCTCTTCCTCAGATATTTCTTCATACTCTTCTTCAGATTCTTCCTCCTCCTTCACTTCCTTCTTAATCCAACCAATAGAGGTCGCCAGCTCCCCTCTCCGCCATGCCCCCTCTTCAGACTGCAGCTCCAGCTTTGGATGCATTCGGAGCACGCTGTTGAGAGGAGAGGTGCAGTTGGATCGGGTGCTGTGAACACTGTCTGCACAGCTTTTAAAAGCTTGTTTTCTCAAGCTTTGGCGCATTGTATAACGTCACAAGACTCAGGACCTGGAACCATGGTGGTGTGCAAAAGAAAAGACGCAAAAACCGAACCGCTGTTCGTTTGTTTAATCCAAAACAAAATGATGATTGAATTCATGTGGGGATTTTGTTTTGAAAAGGCCTGACGGTTAGGCACTAAGCGATCAAAAGAGAAGTCGGTCCTGTACATCAGAGAATACCCTCGAAAGGTATCATATTTGTTTCCCGTTACTATGGTTTTTAGCGGATGTTGTTGCTTTTTAATCCAATCTCCCCGAGAATTTAATCCAGCCTCAGTATTATTGACAACGATCCTGTGCAGAGACACCACACATTCAATCACACGTTGTGATTGACTCCACGTGTGGCATTCATTGGCTTCAGGCCGGTATTGTCACGTTGATACAAAGGCACAATGATAGCTAGTATAACCCCATGCAATGACTAACACACAGCTTTCCTTCTGCATGATTTGAATTACAAATACAGAAAATACATTTTTATGCTGGAGAATACAAGCAATGGGAATGTGCTGTCACAAGAGATGGAAAAAAAGGAAACTATGGAATATGTGAAAGTTTTGGAATTGCCATCCATGATTGCCAATGGTGATTAACACAAGACTGCAAACAAACTAAAAGAATGATTGTATCCAACATCTTCATAAGACTAGAGGCAATGCAATCCCCTGTTTTTGATTACTGTTCACTTGTGATTCAGAGGAGGAAATGCTTTCAAATGACTAAAAGCTTTTCTAAACGAGGAAGTAGTACATTGGCAGTAGGACCGAACTCTTACCGTTGTGTCGGAATGGTGTTTGTAGCAGGTGCAGTCTTGGCAACAGGGGACGTTAGCGCCTGCGAACACACGTCATGGTGACACCTTTAGCTAACACCCTCAGCAATTTTTATTTAATTGTCTGTTTGATATTAAAGGTGCAATATGCAGAATTCATTCCGCCATTTACTGGTTGCTAAAATTCTAATTGTTCACCTAATTTTAGTTTGTGACAAAACAAGCAAGTATAGTGTAGAGAATCACTGTACCATTTAAACCACTGTGAAATACATTTTCCATAACCAAAAATATTGTATTTTCAGCTGTTTGAAGCTGGTGTACAAAACCAAAAGTAAAAGACACAAAAACAAAACTTTAGAACGGGAAGCATAGAAATAAACAGAACTATCGCTTCTTAGACTTGTTTTCAATGAGAATGATAGTTCTCTATAACTCACAATTCTATGTGAATTTGGTCGGGTCACCCAAAAAGTTACATATTGCAGCTTTAACTAAAATCGATGAGTAGTAGATGATTTACAAAAATATATCTGAGACACTGGGGTCCCATAAGTTAACAACAATTCTTACCTCCTGTTTTCTTTTGTTCTCCGAGGCCTGGTTGGCTTCTCCGAATTTCTTTGCTAATCTAGCAATCTTGGCCTGAAAAAGGGTAAGAAACAGTGAGAACCTGTGAGAGTTTCCATTTGTAAGGATTTTAATTAGCATTGCTGACTTTTGTGACTATTGAAATCTATGACTATTGCTGACTTTAACCATTGACGACTATTTCTGACTGTTATGACTATTGACTATTGTCAAATCGACTTGTAACATACCCGTTACTAGTAGTTTAACATGTAGCTAGTTTACCTGTAGTGTGTTAAGGGTGCTCTGGTGTTTTGTGGCACAATCAATCTTTTCTACCCGGTCTTTTAGCTCCTGTAAACCTTGGTCGAAGACGGTGAGCTGCAGCGCCCTCAACCGCTCCTCAACCATTTTCTGCAGAACCTGAGCAGAAGAGAAACATAGGATGAGTTCAAGATGCAATTTAGGCCTAGATAGTGTGGAGCAATATTGTTTGAGAGTCACTTTATGCCTGACTGGGGGTAAATCTTAAACCTGTGGGTAAAATGCTAATACATGAGATCAGTATCATCAATTCCTACCAGACCAACCTTTTCAAGTTTTAGGCGACTGCCACCTTTTGCAGTGATTTTCAACTCGAGCTGAGCTTCCAACTCCACGCCCTGCACCTTCTGCCTCTTCCCGTCTCTTTCAACCTTTCCTCCATCTTTCTCATCACCTTCCAACAGGGGACGCTTCTGTCCAGAAGAAGAGCTCTTTTCCTCCTTCACCTTCACCCCTGTTGAGACAAAGTGTTCTGGTTTAGTTTAATCAGATTATTTTGGTTAATGGTCATTTGATATCATTTCCTGTGCAGTATGCTTGTGTGTATGTTATTCATTTGAGATTTTTTCCTGTATTGTTTTATTTGTAAAATTCAAGTATTCACAGATTATATATTTTGTTATAAATCCCCAATAGGTTGAAAATGAAACATAGCTGGCATAGTGTACTACTATCAGTCAACTCTGGAGGATTTTTGAGGTCTTGCAGATTCTGTCATTTCATACCTTTGTCACTCGTGGATGTAGAGGCGGAGGAGGCAAGAGATGAGGTAGAACACCCGGCAACATTCTGTTTCTCCTTTTTCACCTCCTTTTTCACAGAAACTACCTCCATCTTTTCCTCCTTCGTTACTCCTTCCTTCTCTTTCTGACTATCGTCTTTCTTCTTCTCTCCCTTCTTCACCACCTCTTCTTCTTTGATGTCCTGATCTGGCTCAGGGGCAGTGGAGGGGGAGGGGGTGCGGACAGGGGAGGCCATGGGAGTAGCCTTGGGGGAGGAAGGTCTCTCGTCCGTGGAAGTGGAGGCCTCAGAGGCCTTGGTCTCTGTATGGTCCTTGTCTGTATCTGTTTCCATGGCCACGGTGTCTTCTTTCTGTTCTGTCCTCTTGTCCTTCCCAGACTCTTTGTCAGACGTGGCGAGCAAGACGGGAGAGAACGGAGGGTCCAGAGGATACTGATCCATAGGGGCTTGGTCCTCATGGCTCTTTCCAGTTGTAGTGCAGGCCTCCTGGAGAAGAGAACATCCAGGTAAGTTTGTATTTTAGCCGCAAACTCAACAAACACATGGAGAAGAAAAAAAAAAATCCTACTTGCGGTGCTTGGACCCCTAACAATGCCAACTTCAACACTTTCCAACTATAACCCCCATTTTCCTTAACTTCCAATGTTTCCCATTTTTCAGCTCCACTCACTCGTTCTCATACAAACCTCTTTCTTGGTCTCAGGTGCTTTCTCTTCTTTATCGTCCGTCTTTGCCACCTCCATCTCTGTATCCTTCCCTTCCTTGTCCTTATTGGAAGGGTACTTGGAACACTCATTTTTCTTTCCCTCTTCCTCCATCTTTTTCAGTACGTCGTTTAGGTTGTGGAATGGCGATGAGGGGGAGGGAGTGGCATCTTCCTTGGCTTTGGGGCTTTGGGAGGTTGGTGGGGAGGGAGACAACGATAGGGACAGAGCAAGGGGAGGGGATCGAGAGGTCAGGGAGGTAGGGGAGACTGGGGTTGTGGAACGAGACGTCACCGCAACGTCGTTTTGCTCTCTGTCTGCCCCCTTCTGTGCATCCTCTGTGTGCGTACCATTCGTCAGTGGGCTACGGGGAGGGGGAGAGCTGGAATTGGAATTGGACAGGGGCGGGACGGGTGACGACAATGTGCTGTGGAGAGACTCCAGTTGCTGGCGGTCGCTTATCTTCATGGTTTTCCTGGCTCGGAATATCTTCTTCTTCTCTTCTGCCACAGCAACTTCCATTTTAACCTGAGGAGTGACAAGGAGGGATGGGGATGTTAGTTGGAACGGGTCACAAAAGGATCCTCCTCGGGAATGCTAACAGCACCTGCTCCACCCACCTAGCTTCTACCCACTACAATGGGTAAAGATGACTATCTTTAAGGCCAAACCGATGCAGTATTCTGGGACACCACTAGGGGTCACTGTAGAACCCTGTTGGTTTGTTTTTCCCCTCTTTGTTCTATTCTAGAAGGTTCTTTTTCACTGTGAGCTCAGCATACAGAACCATTCTATACAAGAGTCAATTTCAGCAGAAAGAGTGACTCAGCAGAAGTCTATCAAAATGGTCTCAAGTCCAGCTTCCTCTCCACTGAAGTTTAGTCCAGGATGTTCGCTCACAACTTTTTGTCCTCAGGATTGCGAACTTGAGATGCCATGTGGTCCAGGGGTGACGAACACACTCAAATGACAGAAAACTATACTTTTCACTGTAAGAACACTATCCCTCGCTTCAGTTGGCTGACAAGCTTTTTCGTTGTCAAATCCAACACAGCCGGCCCAGTCTGCAGCACGGATATGACATTATCCCAGAGGATGGCAGCAACATTACCCTGCTTTTGTCCCTCCCCTTTGCTCTTATTGGTCCTTTTCCTCAGCCAATCAGGGCCCCTAGATACAGGCTCCGTTGGCAACCGTGAGGAAGGGTTATGCAAGGACTGCATGATTTACCTTATACAGTTGAAATTGTTGAACGCATTCCAGTGTCGGGGCTAGGTTCAAATTTGTGCTTAAGGAGTTTTATATTTCTGCTGACCGTCATTTTCTCATAGTTACAGTGACATTGATACGATCATTAAGAACAATAGGCCAATATACAAAATATGACATTCATATGGATTTTTGTATTTAGTAAAATGTGACCTAGTGGTCCTATATTATATTAGATTTAAAATAATATCTCACCTGGAGGTTTCCGATCATGGATTTGACACCAAAAGGATCCAATAACCTAGAGGGTGAGGGGGAAAACATTTATTTATTAATAATTCAATGTAACGACTTAAAGCACACTTCAGCAACATATAGAGCCTTTCATTAATAAGTACATCATAAAAAAAAACTAGTTGCAGACATGTTTTACTAGTCATGAGATGGTGGCAAAACAGAGACAAAACATAAAAATAATTAATTCCAAGCTAAAGGCATGGACAAACTACAGTGTGAATAATGGAAGATGATTAGCCATCTGCCTCGCCTGAACAGTCCAAATATGAGCAGAAATTACAGACAGCAGTCAAAGAAACTGTAAAACACTATACAAATTATACATAAAAAAGAAAGACTAATTCTATACAAAAATATTCAAACTATTTGGTCATAGCAACCTACACATGGAGCAAAAGGCCTTTAGCCTAGTTACGATACACCATTCTAGTTGATGTAGTGAAACCGTTACCTAGCATTGCTGTCTGATCCCTAGTGACATTTTACTGTCCATAGGGACAGGTTACGTACGTCACTGAATGACATTATCACTCATCAAAATGCAGTGGTTTCCGAATAACTAACACATATGCGAAACAACAAAATAACCATGATATTGTTAAGGTGAGGAGTAAGGTTATTTTTTCTAAATGTTTCTCAGAAATTGGCAGATACTGCTATCCGAACCAATTGATTTTCACCCAGCATATTAAATTGAGCTAGGTCATTAGGTGCTTTAGTTTGGCCCTGTAAACTCAATCAATTCCAAGCCCAAGAAACTGCATTATTGTATCAGTTCCAGGTACAACAGTCTACTGCATTGTTGCTGCATTGCTGCCTAGACAGACTGCAGTAGACTGCTTACAGCTATATAAATAGGCCACGTTGCTGGTGGCCCCACCCCATGTGCCTTTGACTTCAATGTGCAGCCTGGTATCACATGACAAACAGTCACAGAAATTTTACAACATCCGTTAAGCAACCTACACACAGAGAGAGCGTGTCCTTTACACAGAGTGTGCAAACTAAGTTACAGCTCTAGGCAGACAGAGCTGCAGGCTACGCTAGCCTACATACCAATGACACTCTGTTACAACTAAGTGCACAGCTACCCCTCATATCAATACAGATAAGGGGTTTATTAGAGTTCAATTTTGAGTTTGATCATTTATCAAACATTTTTATTATGTCCTTCGACTTAAAAAATGGCCTTCGAATGGATGATGAAAAATAATACGTTAATTAACATTTTGCATCATTCATTTAATATATCAACTATTATCATATGATTTTCTCACCTCTGATATTAGTTTTATCAAGGAAACTCATAGGTGAAATCACATTCGATTATGTTAAAGACTCAGTTCACATTCCGATGTTATTGCACACTGTGCAGTCTTCCCCTCCCCCACTCTTTCATTACCCGCGTTCTGGATTCACTGCAGAAAAAATAAAATGGCCACCAGCTCTGATGTGTGCACAGCCAGCCAAGCTGAGCCCTCACACGCTGCTAACTGAACACACATCCAATCCACTGTAGTACAATAGTGTATCAAGTCACATCCATGTTAACAAGTTATTTGCACCGTACGCCAAATTTTGCATAGGTTTCGTAAGTTATTTGTATAAAAGGTTAGTTTAAGTTTGAAAAACATTTTTTTTATTAAAAAACATAGTTATGATGTACTTCCTCATCCATTCCACATCATTTTGTGTTAATTTATGCTGATCAATTAGGTTAAAATGTATTTAGTTTGGGTATATTTTCTCCTGAAGCTCCCATGATGCAGTCCGAGCTACTCATACGCTGTACTATATACTGCAGCAATTACTGATTGATGTGAGCCATAGATCATTGGTTTCTGGTCTGCAATAGGTGTAAACTGTCCACTGTATACCTCCAAACTGGAGGAAAAAAAAAAGACTCATCACCATCTTGTGTGGCCTATCACTTCGCGGCTGGGGCCGTTGTTGCTCCTAGACATTTCCACTTCACAATAACAGAACTTACAGTTGACCGGGGCAGATCTAGCAGGGCAGACATTTTACCAACTGATTTGTTGGAAAGGTGGCATCCTATGGCCGTGCCAAGTTGAAAGTCACTGAGCTCTTCAGTAAGGCCCTTCTACTGCCAATGTTTGTCTATGGAGATTGCATGGCTACATGCTCGATTTTATACACCTGTCAGCAACAGGTGTGACTGAAAAGTCCATGCACTGGAAAACAGTATGCAGGTATACAGGTAGGCAATTCCTATCATTTGTCAATGCAAGTCCTTGTAAAATACTGCTTATCTTACAACCATAAGCACAGGGCAATACGAACACAAATTGAATAAACTCTTGCCTGTCTTGCTACACAGCAGTGAGAGGATATGGTCAAACCAAAAAGTTAGCCGTCTTAATTTGTGAATGTTTTCTCCTGTTAATCAGAGCCTTTTAAACCAAGTACAGAGTGCTCCCATGTTCTGTTGCTATGCCTATGAGAGCTGCATCCTCAGGCTACCAGCATACATTTCAGGAACTCCTTTCAGATGACTATTTCAGTGTAAATTCCCTTCGATTTCAGATCTCTCCCAAGACAGAGGAAAATGGAGGCTATCCCTCTCAGCAATGTTGAGTCAACATTTTAAGTAGAATTTTACATTCACGACTGATTTGGCTAACCTAGGTGGTCTGCAGAAATCTTCAAGAATTCCTCCACTTACTTTTCACTGCCTCAACAAAGACTAATGACAGCCTCAGAATAATCAGACTTTTGTACTCGATCGAAGATGATCTGTACCTTTCATACCTCAGGTGTGTTTTTCAATCAGTAGCAAGGCGGGAGGGGTCATGCAACATGAGTTTTGTTTAGTGTTCCTATCCCAGTGTTGATCAGAGCCAGTTTGGAGATTTGTCACATTTACAGTTTTATTTTCTAAGATCCCAATAGAACTCCATTAGCCAGGAAACCAATAAGAGAACATTTTGGTAGATATGAAGATATCACCTTCCTGTTAAAGCTCCTGTTCCGGTGCCAATGATTATTCAATACAGTTTTCACTTGTCAGACAAAAGGTTTTTACATCTTCGGACTGGTTGCAAAGCATTGCTGCTAACATAATACTTAAGGCCTCCAGCATTCTCTCCAAACTGTTGACCCTCTCACTTCCTCTCACAAATAGCAGGGCACAAAAATCTAAATGCCAAAAATGCTACTTTACGAATACAGAAAATATATACAAATATTTATCCTAATACAAAACAAACAACAGCCCCAGTGTACAAAATATTATTTAAAAATACCCATTTTTTTTCAACATTACCTACATTTCGGAATCATGGTTACTGTAGCACTCTAACAAAAAAAAAAAAAATTTCAACAGTAGCCAAGTTAAATACTGAAATGTAGGCCAAGATACTAGTCAGAATAGAGCAACATGGGTAGGTGTACGAGATTCTTTAAAATCTAAAATTCAAGTAAACCTTGAACAGGAGTAGTCTGGAGAAGTAGGCCTTCCGTTGGACAGAGGTCTTGCGCGCGATTTGTTCGGCTGTGTTGATTGAGGGTACTAGCAACAGCAGAGGGAGGAAGAAAAAAAGCAGGAGGGTGAGGGAGGCTAAGGTCGGACTGTTCCATCTGTTTCAGCATAGAGTGTTCTTGTGCAAGGTTGTGCGCACAGTGAAACCGTCATAGTCTCAGCCTCATGGCTCAACACAGCCAGCACAGGCAACACTGACCCAACACAGGCTGACAAACTGCACAATGTAACACCTTCAGAAAAAAAAGGATGGAAACAAAATGATTTAGGATTTACCTCAGAGTGGTCATATTAAAAGCTATTAAAACAAATGCAAAATATACCTTTTTAGTAACTTTAGCAGAAGCATGCAGCACAGATACTGCTTTTTGCCCGCAAAATAACTCAGGCTAGCAGCGCAGTGAGTACTAGAGTGCACAGACTGACACACTTAGCACCACCCCTCCCCCACCCTAGCACAGTCTAACGCTGCATGGAAAATTACAGCCTAGCTAGGACTAAACCATTCTGACAAGAAGTAGGGGGGAAATATTTGTTTCTAACTAGAGAGGGTGGTAGAGAGATAGAACCGTTTAATTAACCACCAGAAATCTAGACTACTTCGGTTGTAAAATAAGAACGCATATGAATATAAGGACCTTTCACTGTATGGTAAAAAAAAAAAGCCTGAGAGTGTATATAATCTTAGCCACCAGAGTCAAAATGTATCAATGTTTACGAGTTGTAACATTTGACAAATATCAATCAATACAGGGATCAATCATGTTCCTTGTACATGAACACCAGTATGTAATATTAGGGCAGTTGAGCACACTATACACTGCCTTCGGAAAGTATTCAGACCCTTTGACTTTTTCCACATTACAGCCTTATTCTAAAATGGATTAAATAACAAATCCTCAGCAATCTACAAACAATAAACCATAATGACAAAGCAAAAACAGGTTTAGATCTCTCTGCATACAGAAATACCTTAATTACATAAGTATTCAGACCATTTGCTACGAGACTCAAAATTGAACTCCGGTGCATCCTGTTTTCAGTGATCATCCTTGAGATGTTTCTACAACTTGATTGGAGTCCATCTGTGGTAAATTCATTTGATTGGACATGATTTGGAAAGGCACATACCTGTCTATATAAAAGGTCCCACAGTTGACAGCGCATGTTAGAGTAAAAACCAAGCCATGAGGTCGAAGGAATTGTCCGTAGAGCTCTGAAACAGGATTGTGTCGAGGCACAGATCTGGGGAAGGGTACCAAAACATTTCTGCAGCACTGAAGGTACAAGAACAAAGTGGCCTCCATCATTCTTAAATGGAAGAAGTTGGAACCACCAAGACTCTTCCTAGAGCTGGCTGCCCGGGCAAACTGGGCAATCGGGGGAGAAAGGCCTCGGTCAGGGAGGTCAGCAAGAACCCGATGGTCACTCTGACAGAGCTCCAGATTCCTCTGTGGAGATGGGAGAACCTTCCAGAAGGACAACAATCTCTGCAGCACTCCAACAAACAGGCCTTTATGGTAGAGTGGCCAGACAGAAGGCACTCCACAGTAAAAGGCACATGACAGCCCGCTTGGAGTTTGCCAAAAAGGCACCTAAAGGACTCACAGACCACGAGAAACAAAATTCCCTGGTATGATGAAACCAAGATTGAATTATTTGTCCTGAATGCCAAGCGTCACATCTGGAGGAAACCTGGCACCATTCCTACAGCGAAGCATGGTGGTGGCAGCATCATGCTGTGGGGATATTTTTCAGTGGCAGGGAATGGGAGACTAGTCAGGATCGAGGTAAAGATGAACCAGCAAAGTACAGAGAGATCCTTGATAACCTGCTCCAGAGCGCTCATGACCTCCGACTGGGGGCAAAGGTTCACCTTCCAACAGGACAACGACCCTAAGCACACAGCCAAGACAATGCAGGAGTGGCTTCGGGACAAGTCTCTGAATGTGCTTGAGTATCCCAGCCAGAGCCCGGACCTGAACATGATCAAACATCTCTGGAGAGACCTGAAAATAGCTCTGCAGCGACGCTCCCCATCCAACCTGACAGACCTTGAGAGGTTCTGCAGAGAAGAATGGGAGAAACTCCCCAAATACAGGTATGCCAAGCTCGTGGCGTCACACCCAAGAAGACTCAAGGCTGTAATCGCTACCAAAGGTGCTTCAACAAAGTAAAGGCTCAAAATACTTATGTACATGTGAAAAAAAATCTAAGAACCTGTTTTTGCTTTGTCATTATGGGGTATTGTGTGTAGATTCATTTAGAGAAAAAACAATTTAATCCATTTTAGAATAAGTCTGTAACCTAAATACTTTCCGAAGGCACCGTAGATAAAAAAGATAAAGAAAACACACCATTTCTGAGAAGAAAGTGTGATAACATTGTTAAGAAATAAGGATTTTACTTAACAGGCTTATAATCACTAATGGCAATCGCAATACAATGATAAAGTGAACATGCATAGAAAAAGACAGTAGTTGATCGTCAGGACTAAACTGTTTTCTGTTCTTGGATTACATGATGTGCTTGGATTACATGTTCTTGGATTACATGATGAAACCTAAAATAGATCATTTAAAAATTCTGCTGATATTAGGGCTATTCAGTAGAACTAACACTAGCCAGCTAATCGCTCACTGCGTAGTATGCCCATCCCCCACTCCCTTCCTCTTTCAGACTGCGTGAGGACTGCCAGCAGAACCTCAAAATGTCCGCCAGTTCTGCTGCTGTGCGCAGCCAAGACCTCCAGTCGGAGGCTGAAACATTCACTTATGCAGGAGGACTAGAGTTTAAACTCCTCCTACTTTAAGCTATCATTTTACTCTTCACATTATTATACACTGAACAAAAAACAAGCAAAAATGTCAAAGATTTTACTGAGTTCAAAGTCACCATTATTAGTCAGTTGTACAACCGAATGCCTTCAACTGAAATGTGTCTTCCGCATTTAACCCAAACCCTCTGAATCGACATTGACGGCACCCGGGGAACAGTGGGTTAACTGCCTTCTTCAGGGGCAGAACGACAGATTTTTACCTTGTCAGCTCGGGGATTCGAACTTGCAACCCTCCGGTTACAAGTCCAACGCTCTAACCACTAGGCTACCTGCCGCCTACAGTTCATATAAGGAAATTAGTCACTTGAAATAAATTCATTAGGCCCTAATCTATGGATTTCACAGAATACGGATATGCATCTGTTGGTCACAGAAACCTTTAAAAAGAAAGAGGTAGGGGTATAGATCAGAAAAACAGTCAGTGTCTGGTGTGACCACCATTTAACTCATGCAGCACAACATCTCCTTCGCATAGAGGTTATCAGGCTGTTGATTGTGGCCTGTGCTACCTGGACCACGCGGTTGTACACGTTGATCCAGAGCATCCCAAAAATGCTCAATGGGTAACATGTCTGGTGAGTATGCAGGCCACTGGGACATTTTCAGCTTCCAGAAATTGTGTACAGATCCTTGTGACATGGGGCCGTGCATTATCATGCTGAAACAAGACATGATTCAGGCAGATCTTCGTGCATTCAAATCGCAAACGATAAAATGCAATTGTGTTCATAGCTTATGCCTGCTCATACTATAACCCCAACGCCACCATGGGGCACTCTGTTCACAACGTTGACATCAGCAAACCACTCGCCCACACAACGCCATACACGCTGTCTGCCATCTGTCCGATACAGTTGAAACCGGGATTCATCCGTGAAGAGCACACTTCTGCAGTGTACCAGTGGCCATCGAAGGGAGCCTTTTCCCGCAAAACTGCAGTCAGGTCAAGACTCTGGTAAGGACAACGAGCACGCAGATGAGCTTCCCGAGACGGTTTCTGACAGTTTGTGCAGAAATTCTTTGGTTGTGCAAACCCATAGTTTCATCAGCTGTCCGGGTGGCTGGTCTCATCGACGATCCCACAGGTGAAGAAGCCGGATGTGGAGGTCCTAGGCTGGCGTGGTTACACATGATGTGATGCCGGTTGGACATACTACAAAAAAAAATCTAAAACAACGTTGGAAACAGCTTGTGGTAAAGAAATTAATATTAAATTCTCTGGCAACAGCTCTGGTAGACATTCCTGAAGTCAGCATACCAATTGCACACTTCCTTAAAACTTGAGACACATGACATTGTGTTGTGTGACAAAAATGCACATTTTAGAGTGGCCTGTTAATGATCATGCTGTTTAATCAGCTTCTTGATATGCCACACCTGTCAGGTGGATGGATTATCTTGGCAAATGAGAAATGCTCACTAACAGGTATGTAAACAAATTTGTGCACAAAATAAAAAAAATACGCTTTTTGGGTATATGGAAAATGTCTGGGATCTTTTATTTCAGCTCATGAAACATGGGACCAAAACTTTACATGTTGTGTTCATATTTTTCTTCAGTATACATACAAATGGGGATTGTACCGAAAGATCGCAATTTGTAACATTATTTGTCTCTTGTATTGATTCCTACTAGTAACAAAGAAACCAAAAGATCGCTCACTCTTTGATGGAAATACTGATTTGACCAAAATGTCATTCGATTGGATAATGAAAAATAATATGTTCAGTAACATTTTTCCTCATAACTTTACAATAAAAATGATTAACATGTTATTTTCTAATATTAGTTTCCTTGTTAAAAAACAAAAAAAGGTGAAATCACATCCTGTTATTTTACAACAGCGCTGTTCACATTCCAATGCCATTGCACAGTGCTCGTAGTCCTCCCCTCCCCTCCCCTCCCCTTCATTACCTGCGTTCTGGATTCACTGCAGAAAAAACAAAATGGCCACCATCTCTGCTGTGTGCACAGCTATTCAGGCTGAGCCCTCACAGGCTACTAACTGAACACATATTCAATCCACTGTATCAAGTTACATCACCTCCATGTTAATAAAGTATTTGCTCTGTATGCCAATTTTGCAGAGTCGGTTTCATTTGTTTTTTTATTTGTATAAAAAGTAGGTTAAGTTAGCTTTTTACAAAATGTATTTATTTTTCAAAGTAGTTATTATGTACTTCCTCATCCATCCCACACCATTTTCTGTTTGGTTGTGCTGATCAATTAGGTTAAATGTATTTAGTTTGGGTATATTTTCTCCTGAAGCTTCATGTTGAGGTTCAAGCTAGTCCTCCGCTGTACTATATACTGCAGTAAATACAGATTGATGTGGGCCATAGATTATTGATTTCTGGTCTGCAATAGGTGTAAACTGTCCACTGTATACCTCCAAACTGGAGGAAAAAAAGACTCTTCATCACCATCTTGTCCTTGCTTCTATTCCTTTGGTAATGTTTGTCTCCTCTGACCAACGCTAGTGATTTACTAGGCTAGTAGTTCTTGACTAGTACTGTGTTCTGTTCATAGCCCACAACAATTCCAAAGGAGTGTTGCCAAACAGCAGCAAAACAATTCAGATGTGTAAAATCAGGAAAAGTCTTGACCATTTATAGGCTTATCTGTGGATGCAGCCCATTATAAATATCTTTCCAGTGATCTGCCCATTCCAGAATTCATCCGTATGACAACCCAAGCATCGGGTAACATCTCAAAATTACTTTTAAAAAGTATTCAGTTATACAGGAAGGCAATTCTTCTCATTTGTCATTGTAAAACACTGCTGATCTTTAAAATCATTAGCATCGGGCAATACGAAGAAAAAACCTGTCTTGCAGGTTTGGTTAAACCAAAAAGTTAGCAGAGTTGGGATGGGCTCCAAGCCGAAATCCATGCTACATTTTATTAAGTGAATGTTTTTTCCTGTTAAATGAGTGCCCTCATGTTCTGTTGCTAGGCCTATGTGAGCTGCATCCTCAGGCTGACGGCATTCATTTCAGGAACTCCTTTCAGATTACAATTTCAGTGAAAATTCCCTCCGCTTTCAGATCTCTCCCAAGACACAGGCAAAGGTAGGCTATCAGTCTCAGCAATGTTGAGTAAACATTGTACGTTGAATTTCACAACTAATTTGGCTGAGGTAGGTGGTCTGCAGAAATCTTCAAGAATTCCTGCTCTTACTTTTCACTGCCTCAACATGAACAAATTACTGTTGACAGCCTCTAAATAATGAAACGTTTGTTAATTGGACTTGATGCAATCTCTACCTTTCAAACCTCAGGTGTGTTTTTCAATGAGTGGCAAGGTGGGAGGAACCATTCAACATGAGCTTTGATCAGTGTTCATATCCCAGTGTTGATCAGAGCCAGTTTGTGGTTTTGTAGCGTTTCTTATTTTTTTCTAACATCCCCATAGAACTCCATTAGCTGGGAAACCAAAAGGAGAAATATTGGTAGATATAAAGATACCACCTTCCTGTTAAAGCTCCTGTTCTTGTTCCAGTGCCAATGATGATTCAATACCTTTTTCACTTGTCAGACAAAGATTTTTACACATCCGGACTGGTTGAAAAGCATTGCTGCTAACACAATACTTAAGACTTCGAGCATTCTCCCCCAACTGTTGACCCTCTCACTTCCTAGCACACAAATAGCAGGGCATGGACAATCTAAATGACAAAGATGCTACTTTTTTACTACAGAAAATACATTTTAAAAAACTTTTCCTACTACAAAACCCAAATACAGCGCTATTGTAAAAAATATTAGAAAAAAATAACACTTCATAAAAAATATTTACCTACATTTCGGAATTGGGGTTAGCATAGCACTGCTTAACGGAAGACAAAATAGAACAATATCCAAGTTCTATACTAAAATGTAGCCCAAGATACTAGTCAGAATAGAGCAACATCATTATAGGTGTACAACATTCTTCAAAAAAATGAAAGAAATTCAAGTAAACCTTGAACAGGAGTAGTCTGGAGAAGTAGGCCTTCCGTTGGACAGAGATCGTAAGCGTGATTCATTTGGCTGTGTTGATTGAGGGTACAAGCAACAGCAGAGGGAGGAAGAAAAAAAGTGGGAGGGTGAGGGGGGCTAAAGTTGGACTGTTCCATCTGTTTCAGCATGGAGTGTTCTTGTGCAAAGTTGTGCGCACAGTGAAACAGTCATAATCTCAGCATCATGGCTCAACACAGCCAGCACAGGCAACACTGACCCAACACAGGCTGACAAACTGCACAATGTAACACCCTCTGAACAAAACATATGGAAACAAAAGGATTTTCTCCTTTTGGGCTTTACCTCAGGATAGCCATATTAAAAGCTACAACAATAAATGTAAATCTTTTTAGTAACTTTAGCAGAAGCATGCAGCACAGAGACTGCTTTTTGCCCGCAAAAAAACAAGGCTAGCAACACAGTCAGTACTAAAGCGCACACACTTAGCACCATCCCTCCCCCACACTAGCAGTCTGCAGCTGCATGGAAAACTACAGCCTAGCTAGGACTAAACCATTCAGGTAGAAGTAGGGGGAGGATTTTTTTTATAACTAGAGAGGGAGGTAGAGAGAAAGAACCGTTTAATTAACCACCAGAAATCTAGACTACTTCTGTCGTAAAATAAGAACGCAAATGAATATAAGGACCTTCGGTGTAATGCAAAACAAAAAAAGCCTGAGAGAGTATATAATCTTAGACACCATAGTCAAATGTATCAATGTTTACGAGTTGTAAAACTTGACAAATATAAATCAATACAGGGATCAATCATGTTCCTTGTAGCTGAACGCCAGTTTGGAATATAGACAGAAAAGATACACAGGTAACGCAGGTGAAAACACACAATTTCTGAGAAGAAAGTTTCGAAATTCGTTTTTTCATTCATTCAAAAGGGTTATGAATCACTAATGCACTATAATGATAAAGTAAACAAATGAAAATGTATTGATAATTTTTCCCTCATTCTTGAGTCAGGACTGTTTTCTGTTTCTTGCATAGTTCTTGGATTACAAGATGAAACCTAAAATAGATCATTTAAAAATGCTGCTGATATTAGGGCTATTCAGTAGAACTAACACTAGCCAGCTAATAGCTCACTGCGTAGTATGCCCATCCCCCACTCCCTCTTTCAGACTGCGTGAGGACTGCCGGCAGAACCTCAAAATGTCTGCCAGTTCTGCTGCTGTGCGCAGCCAGGCTTAGCACTTGGCAGCTGTAGGCTGAAACATTCACTTATGCAGGAGGACTAGAGTTTAAACTCCTCCTACTTTAAGGTATCATTTTACTCTTCACATTATTATACACTGAACAAAAACAAGCAAAAATGTCAAAGATTTTACAGAGTTACAGTTCATATAAGGAAATGAGTCAATTGAAATAAATTGATTAGGCCCTCATCTATGGATTTTACATGACTGGGAATACGTATATGCATCGGTTGGTCACATAGATCTTAAAAAAAGAGGTAGGGGCATAGATCAGAAAACCAGTTAGTATCTGGTGTGAACACCAATTAGCCTAATGCAGCGCAACACATCTCCTTCGCATAGAGGTTATACGGCTGTGGAATGTTGTCTAACTCCTTTTCAATGGCTGTGCGAAGTTGCGGATATCGGCGGGATCTGGACCACGCTGTCGTACACATTGATCCAGAGCATCCCAAACATGCTTAATGGGTGACATGTCTGGTGAGTAAGCAGGCCATGGAAGACCTGGGACATTTTCAGCTTCCAGGAATTGTGTACAGATCTTTGAGACATGGGGCCGTGCATTATAATGCTGAAACATGAGGTGATGGCGGCAGATCTTTGTGCATTCAACTTGCAAATGATAAAATGCAATTGTGTTCGTTGTGTGTAGCTTATGCCTGCCCATACCATAACCCCAATGCCACCCTGGGGCACTCTGTTCACAATGTTGACATCAGCAAACCGCTCGCCCAAACGACGCCATACACTCTACGCTCTCTGCCATCTGTCCGGTACAGTTGAAAACGGGATTCATCCGTGAAGAGCACATTTCTCCAGCGTGCCAGTGGCCATCGAATGGAGCCCTTTCCCACTGAAATCAGTTACGACGCTGTACTGCAGTCAGGTCAAGACCCGGGTGAAGACAACGAGCACGCAGATGAGCTTCCCAAGACTGTTTCTGACAGTTTGTGCAGAAATTCTTTGGTTGTGCAAACCCATAGTTTCATCAGCTGTCCGGGTGGCTGGTCTCATCGACGATCCCACAGGTGAAGAAGCCGGATGTGGAGGTCCTGGGCTGGCATGGTTAAACGTGTTCTGCGGTTGTGAGGCCGGTTGGATGTACTGCTAAATTCTCTAAAACGACATTGGAGGCAGCTTATAGTAGAGAAATGTATATTCAATTTTCTGGCAACAGCTCTGGTGGACATTCCTGCAGTTAGCGTGCCAATTGCACACTCCCTCAAACTTGAGACGTGGCGTTGTGTGTTAAAAATGCACATTTTAGAGTGGCATTTTATTGTCCCCAGCAGAAGGTGCGCCTGTGTAATGATCTTGATGTTTAATCAGCTTCTTGATATGCCACACCTGTCAGGTGGATGGATTATCTTGACAAATGAGAAATGCTCACTAACAAGGATATAAACTAATTGGTCAACAAGAAAAATAAGCTTTTTGTGCATATGGAACATTTCTGGGATCTTTTATTTCAGCTCATGAAACATGGGACCAACACTTCATATGTTGCGTTCATATTATTGATTCTACCGAAAGATTTATAACATTATTTGTCTCTTGTATGGACTCCTATTGCTAACAAATAAACCAAAAGATGGCTGACTCCTTGATTGCGATACTGACTTTACCCAAATGTCTTTGAATGGATGATGAAAAATTATGTTTAGTCACATTTTCCCTAATAACTTTACAATAAGAATTATTAACATGTTATTTTCTAATCTCTGATGAGTTTCCTTGATATAAAACTAATAAGGTCACATCCTGTTATGTTAAAATGGCGCTGTTCACATTCCAATGTTATTGCACAGTGCGCGTCGTTTCCCCTCCCCACTCCTCTTTCATTACCCAAGTTCTGGATTCACTGCAGAAAAAAACAAAATGTCCGCCAGTTCTGCTGTGTGCACTGCCAGGCTGAGCCCTCACACGCTACTAACTGAACACATATCCAATCACTGTACTACAACAGTGTATCAACTTACATCACCTTCATGTTAAATGATTTGCTCTGTATGCCAATTTTACATAGATAGTTTTTATTTGTATAAAAAGTAGGTTAAGTTTGCTTTTTACAAATTGTATTTCTTTTTCAAAGTAGTTATTATGTACTTCCTCATCCATCCCACACCATTTTCTGTTTGGTTATACCGGTTAATTAGGTTAAATGTATTTAGTTTTGGTATATTTTCTCCTGAAGCTCCCATGATGTGGTTCAAGCTAGTCCTCCACTGTGCTATATACTACAGCATTTACTGATGTGGGCCATAGATGATTGGTTTCTGGTCTGCAATAGGTGTAAACTGTCCACTGTATACCTCCAAACAGGAGGGAAAAAAAAGACTCCTCATCACCATCTTGTTCTATTCCTTTGGTAATGTTTGTCTCCTCTGACCAACGCTAGTGATTTACTAGGCTAGTAGTACTTGACTAGTACTGTGTTCTGTTCATAGCTCACAACAATTCCAGAGGGGTATGTGGCTACACAGCAGCACAATAATTCACAGATGTGTAAAATCAGGGAAAGGTTTGAAAATTCATGGGCACATCTGTGATTGTAGCGCATTATAAATATCTTTTCAGCGATCTGCCAATTCCTGAATTCATCCATATGTCAACACAGGCACAGGCAAACATCTGAAAATTACTTTAAAAAACTATGCAGGTATACAGATAGGCAAGTCCTCTCATTTGTCATTGTAAAACACTGCTGATCTTTCAATCATTAGCATTAGCATAGGGCAATACGAAGTAAAAAGTGAATAAATACAACTCGCCTGTCTTGCTACACAGCAATGAGAGAATATGGTCAAACCAAAAAGTTAGCAGAGACAGGCTGGGCTTCAAGCCTAGTCCAAGTTACAATTTTAAATAAGGCCATTTGATCCAAGTGCAGTGCTCTAATGTTCTGTTGCTAGACCTGTGCGAGCTGCATCCTCAGGCTGCCGGCATACATTTCAGAAACTCCTTTCAGATTACAATTTCTGTGAAAATTCCCTCCCCTTTCAGATCTCTCCCAAGACACAGGCAAAGGTAGGCCAGTCTCAGTCTCAGCAATGTTGAGTAAACATTGTATGTTGAATTTTACATTCACAACTGATTTGGTTGAGGTAGGTGGTCTGCAGAAATCTTCAAGAATTTCTCCACTTACTTTTCACTGCCTCGACAAGGACAAATGACTTGACAGCCTCTGAATAATTAGACTTCTGTTAATTGGACTCGATCCAAGATGATCTCTACCTTTCAAACCTCAGGTGTGTTTTTCAATTAGTGGCAAGTCGGGAGGAGCCACGCAACATGAATTTTGATCATTGTTCATATCCCAGTGGTGATCAGAGCCAGTTTGTGGCATTGTCACGTTTTACAGTTCATTTTCTAAGATCCTCATTTGACTCAATTAGCCGGGAAACTAAGAGGAGAAAATATTGGTAGATATGAAGTTATCACTTTCCTGTTCAAGCTCCTGTTCTTGTTCTGGTGCCAATGATGATTCAATACCTTTTTCACTTGTCAGACAAAAGGTTTTTACACATTCTAAATGGTAGCAAAGCATTGCTGCTATCACAATACCTAAGGTTTCTAGTATTGTCCCCCAACTGTTCAGACCCTCTCACTTCCTATCACACAAATAGCTGGACATGAATATCTAAATGCCACAAATGTGCATTTTTTTATACAAAAAAATAAATACAAAATGTTCCTAAGACAAAACATGCAATGACCAAATACAACGCCATTTGTGTTACATAAATAAAAAATAAAAAAATAAATGTATTATCTACGTTTTGGAAGCATTGTTAGCGTAGCACGCTCTAGCGAACAAACAAAAAATAGAACAGTAGCTAAGTTGAATACTGAAGTGTAGATACTAGTCAGAATAGAGTAACTTGGGTATAGGTGTTTAAAAAAGGTATATAAGAAATTCAAGAAAACTTTGAAAATGAGTAGTCTGGAGAAGTAGGCCTTCCGTTGGACATTGGTCATACGCGTGATTAGTTTGGCTGTTTTGAGGGAACAAGCAACAGCAGAGGATGGAAGAAAAAAAGCGGGAGGGTGAGGGGGGCTGAGGTCGGACTGTGCCATCTGTTTCAGCATAGTGTTCTTTTGCAAGGTTGTGCACACGTGCGCACAGTGAAACAATCACAGTCTCAGCCTCATAGCTAAACACAGCCAGCACAGGCAACACTGACCCAGCACGGGCTGACTAACTGCACAATGTAACACCCTCAGAACAAAAGGGTGGAAACAAAAGGATTTTCTGCCTTTAGGATTTACCTCAGAATGGCCATCTTAAGTTACTACAACAAATGCAAAATAGACTACTTATTTAGTAACTTTGGCAGAAGCATGCAGCACAGAGACTGCTTTTAGCCCGCAAAAAAAACAGGCTAACAGCACAGTCAGTACTAAAGTGCACAGCCTGACACACTTAGCGGCCACCCCTCCCCCACCCACCCTAGCAGTCTGCAGTAGCATGGAAAATTACAGCCTAGCTAGGACTAAACCATTCTGACAGAGGTAGGGGTAGGATATTTGTTTACAACTAGACAGGGAGCTGGAGAGATAAAACAGTTTAATTAAAACACCAGAAATCTAGACTACTTCTGTCCTAAAATGAGAACGCTAATGAAAGTAATTACCTTTAACTGTAATGTTCAAAAAAAGCCTGAGAGAGTATATAACATTAGACACCATAGTCGAATGTATCAAAGTTTGAGAGTTGTAAAATTGGACAAATATCAATCCTTACAGGGATCAATTATTCTCCATGTGCCTTTTTTAGCAATTTTTTACTTGTCCAAAAGCTCAAAAACTTGTTCCCCAAAATAAGGTCTGTGACACAATTTTTACATCATTGTATGACGCAAGGAACCACTTTGCAAAATAAAATGCATTTCTATCTTTTTTACCATAGAGAATCAGACAAAAATGTTGGCCACACTCAGCCTAATGGCTTCTTTGCACGTTCAAGCCTGTCTCAAAATACAACACTACCGCTTTAAGGCTCTTCTGGAGGATGGTTGGCCATTCTTGGTAGCCAATAAAATATTGTACAACATTACCATTACCATTACAACCAAATATTTTTTATGTCTTTAGAAAAGAATTGCCTCCAGGGCTCGTCCTGTCGTCCCTGGGACGATAAACAATACATCTACGGTTTAATACAGACTCTGGGAGAATTCTGGGATGACAGATCCAAAATTCATACAACCACTGCAGATTAAAAAAGTAAAAAAAATAATGAGGCTGATGCAACAGATCAGACCGTTTAGCGTAAAATGTTGGTAAAGTAAAAAAAAAAATCATATTATAAGCTCAACAATTGCGCACATGGCTATAGGATATGTGCCAATGTTCTAAAATGCAATTAGTAGGAAAATACCAAGTGGTTTTATGTGACAGAGATGAAAATAGCCATTAGAAATTAAGAAAGAGTGGAGATTTAAAGATACACCAACTAACTGGTTACTAATATGACACATAAAACTTCCAAGTTTTACACAATTACATTTATGGTTAAAAAGTTTCAAAATGCTGACCGCCTTTGCTCAGATTCAAGGTGTGTGATCTGGCAACAGGCACTGTCCTTCACTCTCCGGTTTTGTGACCATTTAATCTGAACAAACCCTGCCTCGAGTATCCTGTCCACAGAATCAAGCCTTTAGATGTTAATGTTAGGCTAATTATCCTTCAAAATATTTGTCAAACATGATGGCCGTTTAGCCTATATTTATGCAATTAAAAGTCTCATTAAAACTTTGCTACATTTTCTGGCGTCTCCCTCATGTCAGCATAGGTTTGGACATGAGGCTGTAGCCAATGTGCATATCACCTACCCTATGACATGTAGTCTTTTTTAAGCCATAGTATATTGAATATTGTATCAGGGCCCTCCTTGTTTGATATTGTGAATTTTGTGTGATTTGTTTTACTTGTCCATTCGGACAACTTAAATCTATATTCTTCTTGTCCGACAATTCTTTAAAATCTTTTCCCAGACAAGAGGACAAGCATTTATGTCGAGCCCTGACCAGTATGGAATATTAGGGCAGCTGAGCACACTATAGATAGAAAAGATACACAGGAGTACACGTCCTGGTAATCCGTCTGGCCCTGCGGCCTTATGAATGTTGACCTGTTGTGTTTTTATTCTGCGTTACCGAGCATGCGCTGACCAACTGGCAAGTGTCTTCACTGACATTTTCAACCTGTTCCTGAGAGTCTGTAATACCAACATGTTGCAAGCAGATCATAGTCCTTGTGCCCAAGAACATTAAGGTAACATGCCTAAATGACTACCGACCCGTAGTATTCACGTCTGTAGCCATGAGGTGATTTGAAAGACTGGTCACGCTCACATAAACACCATTATCCCAGAAACCCTAGACCCACTCCAATTTGCATGCCACCCCAACAGATCCACAGATGACACAAACTCTATTGCACTCAACACTACCCTTTCCCACCTGGACAAAAGGAACACCTATGTGAGAATGCCCTTCATTGACTACAGCGCAGCATTCAATACCATAGTGCCCTCAAAGCTCATCACTAAGCTAATGACCCTGGGACTAAACACCTCCCCCTGCAACTGGATCCTGGACTTCCTGATGGGCCGCCTCCACGTGGTAAGGGCAGGTAACAACACATCCACTACACTGATCCTCAACACGGGGGCCCCACATGGGTGTGTGCTCAGTCCCCTCCTGTAATCCCTGTTCACTCATGACTGCACGGCCAGGCACAACTCCAACACCATCATCAAGTTCGCCAATGACACAAAAGTGGTAGGCCTGATCACCGGCAACGATGAGACAGCCTATAGGGAGGAGGTCAGAGACCTCTCGCTCAACGTGATCAAGACAAAGGAGATGATTGTGGACTACAGGAAAAGGAGGACCGAGCATGCCCCCATTCTCATCAACGGGGCTCTAGTGGAGCAAGTTGAAAGCTTCAAGTTCCTTGGTGTCCACATCACCAACAAACTATCATGGTCTAAACACACTAAGACAGTCATGAAGAGGGCACGACAAAACCTATTCCCCCTCAGGAGACTGAAAAGATTTGGCATGGGTCCTCAGATCCTCAAAAGGTTCTACAGCTGCACCATCGAGAGCATCCTGACTGGTTGCGTCACTGCCTAGTATGGCAACTGCTCGGCCTCCGACCGCAAGGCACTACAGAGGGTAGTGGGAACGGCACAGTACATCACTGGGGCCAAGCGTCCTGCCATCTAGGACCCTCTATACCAGGCGGTGTCAGAGGAAGGCCTTAAAAATTGTCAAAGACTCCAGCCACCCTAGTCATAGACTGTTCCCTCTGCAACCGCACAGCAAGCGGTACCGGAGCTCCAAGTGTAGGCGCAAAACGCTTCTTAACAGCTTCTATCCCCCAAGCCATAAGACTCCTGAACAGCTAATGAAAGGGCTACCCAGAACCCTCTCTTAGGCTGCTGCTACTGCTACTACTATCTGTTTATTATTAATGCATAGTCACTTTAACGCTACCTACATGTACATATTACCTCAACTAACCGGTGCCCCCGCACATTGACTCTGTACCGGTACCCCCTGTATATAGCCTCGCTATTGTTATTTTACTGCTGTTGTTTAAATATTTGTACTTAACCCTTATTTTTCTTAACTTCTTAAAGCATTGTTGGTTAAGGGCTTGTAAGTAAGCATTTCACTGTAAGGTCTACAGCTGTTGTATTCGGTGCATGTGGCAATAAAAATTTGATTTGAATTTCTGAGAAGTGAGATGATAATTGTTTAGAAATAAGTATTTTAAATAAGTTAATAGGCCTATAATCACTAATGGCAATATCAAAACTATGATAAAGTAAACACCAATAAAAACATAATTCTTGAGAGGCAGGTCTAACCTGTCTTCTGTATCTTCCATAGTGCTTGGATTATGAGATGAAACCAAAATTAGATAATTTCAAAATGCTGCTGATTTTACGGTTATTCAGTAGAACACTAGCCAGCTAATAGCTCACTGCGTAGTATGCCCATCCCCCACTCCCTTCCTCTTTCATAGATTGAGTTTCTGCAGGCAGTCCTCACACAAAATGTCCGCCAGTGCTAGTGCAGTGCACAGCCAAGCTTAGCACTTGGCAGCTGTTGACTGAAACATCCACTTGAGCAAGAGGACTAGAGTTTAAACTCCTCCTACTTTTAGGTATCATTTTACTCTTCGCATAATTATACTTACAATAGGGAATGTATCAAACGATCGCAATTTATGACATTCTTTGTCTGTTCTATGGACTCCTATTGCTAACAAAGAAACCAAAAGAACACTGACTCTGATTGAGATACTTATTTGACCAAAATGTCCTTTGAATGGAAGATGTTCAGTAACATTTTGCCTCATAACTTTACTATAATAATTATTAACATATTATTTTCTCATCTCTGATATGAGTTTCCTTGATATAAAACGAATAAAATCACTGCTATATTACAACAGCTCTGTTAACATTCCAATGTTACTGCAAACTGCGCGTAGGCTTCACCTCACCACTCCTCTTTCATTACACGCGTTCCGGATTCACTGCAGAAAAAACAAAATGTCCGAACTCTGCTGTATGCGCAGCCAGCCAGACTGAGCCCTCACACACTGCTAACTGAAGACGTATCCAATCCACTGTAGTACAACAGTGTATCAAGTTACATCACCATGTTAATATGTTATCTGATCTGTATGCCAATTTTGCACAGGCTGTTTCGTTAGTTTTTATTTGTATAAAAAGGTTAAGTTAAGGTTAAGTTTCTTTTTCAAAGTAGTTATGTACTTCCTCATCCATCCCACATAATTTTGTGTTTGGTTATACTGATCAATTAGGTTAAATGTATTTAGTTTGGGTATATTTTCTCCTGAAGCTCCCATGATGTGGTTCAAGCTAGTCCTCCACTGTGCTATATACTACAGCATTTACTGATGTGGGCCATAGATGATTGGTTTCTGGTCTGAAATAACTCCACTGTATACCTCCAAACTGGAGGAAAAAAAGACTCTTCATCACCATCTTGTCCTTGCTTCTATTCCTTTGGTAATGTTTGTCTCCTCTGACCAACACTACTGATTTACTAGGCTAGTAGTACTTGACTAGTACTGTGTTCTGTTCATAGCTCATAACAATTCTAGAGAGGTATGTGGCCAAACAGCAACACAACAATTCACTGATGTGTAAAATCTCAAAATGCTTGAAAATTCATGGGCATATCTGTGATTGCAGTGCATTATAAATATCTTTCCAGCGATCTGCCCATTCCTGAATTCATCCGTATGACAACAGAGGCACTGGCAAACATCTCAAATTTACTATGTAGGTATAAAGGTACGCAATTCCTCAAGTACTTGTAAAATACTGCTGACCTTTCAAATCATTAACAAAGGACAATAAGTAAAAATAAAATACAAAAACCTGTCACACAGCAAGACAGGTTTGGTCAAACCAAAAAGTTAGCAGAGATGGGATGGGCTCCAAGCCATAGTCCTGTTAAACAAGGCCTTTCAATCCAAGTGCAGAGTGCTCTCATGTTCTGTTGCTAGGCCTATGTGAGCTGCATCCTCAGGCTGACGGCATTCATTTCAGAAACTCCTTTCAGATGACCATTTCTGTGAAAATTCCCTCCGCTTTCAGATCTCTCCCAAGACACAGGCAAAGGTAGGCTATCAGTCTCAGCAATGTTGAGTAAACATTGTACGTTGAATTTCACAGCTGATTTGGCTGAGGTAGGTGGTCTGCAGAAATCTTCAAGAATTCCTGCTCTTACTTTTCACTGCCTCGACAAGAACAAATGACTTGACAGCCTCTGAATAATGAAACCTTTGTTAACCTCTTAGGGGTAGGGTCCCATTTTCCGAATTTTCGCCTGTCTGACGTGCCCAAAGTTAACCTCTAGGGGATCAGTGCACAACTTGACCGTTTTGGAGAGCCTGGCGTGCCCAAAGTAAAATGCCTCCCATTCAGGCCCAGAAAATAGGATATGCACATATTTGGTACCATTGGATAGGAAACACTCTGAATTTTGTAAAACTGTTAACCATTTGTCTGTGAGTAAAACAGAACGGATATGGCAGGCGAAACCCCGAGGAATTTCTGTCCTGGAAAAAGTGGTTTTCACAGAGTGCCTCATTTGGAACCCCTCCCTCATGAAAATGCCCATAAAAGGGCATATGAATGCAGTACCTATTGCTTCCTCTGGATGTCAACAGTCTCGAGAAAGTGATTTGATTCTGTTCAGATGAAATAGAGNCTTCTGTTATTTGTTGTTGTACTCTACAGGTGAAGTATCTGCACTCTAGCCTATAGAAGAACAAAGGTGTTGAGAATAGGGGAATGCAAGCAGTTGAAGGGAACAAGTGAAAGAGTCTAACCTGCTGTTGAACACGAGGCCCCCAACCACCTACACGGACAGAGTATTATTAACTCCCAGTCCTATGATGTTGCTCTGTGAAGGAGGTTTGCTTTTCAGCATCCAATTCCTGGCAGCCTTGTCCCTAGTTGATTTGTGAATGGGAGTGATTAGAGAACGTTCGGCTTCGGTATCCAAGGTGTTTGAGAATGTTGGGGACCAGTGTTCCGAGAGGCTGACTGTGACATAAAGTGGAATGTAGTTAGTGTGCTGTTTGAGGGATTCCAATTCAGTCCGGGGCCATTTTATGTAACATCTGAGGCCATCTGGCGGGCATAGTGCTATCTGGGCTAGAACTGATCAACATCATACCACTAATCCCATAATAAGACGCTTTGCTATTGGTGTGTTAGTTGTTATTATGCACCATTTTGACATAGTATAAATTCAGTATTTCTCCCACTGTTTTTCATACTAAGATATTTGTTGCTTTTGCACAGATTTGTTAATTGGTTTTGCAAGAGTCTGTTGATTGGTCGGTCATTGGGTTCATTTGTTTTGCAATATGTTCAAATCAAATCAAGCTTTATTTATACAGCACAATTCAGACATGGGTGCAACACAAAGGCTTCACAGAAAAAAAAACAAATAAACAATGAAATGAAAATGGAAATATTTAGTACACAAACAGAGGATAAAAAAACAGAAGAATAACAACTGAAAGACTAATGAGCATTCTAAGGAAATGCCATTGATTAAAATATTAACAATTGGATGCAATATCCAACCCAAATTATAAGCTTGTTTTACATTGTTTGTTGTTACGTTCCCCATCAAGAAAACCATAAATGTCACTTAAATTGAAAAGGGAACTAACAAAGAGTCAATGACATCAACCACAACTAAACAGGTGGGGTTTTAGGAGGGGTTCTGAAAGACACTATGGGGGTGTCCACTGAAAGTTGACTAATAACAACAACTGGGACCTAAAAGACACCCACCATGAGACCCACTTAATCTGCCCAAGAAAAGGAAAGCAAAAGAAAAACCCACACCAAACTTAAAGACAGGACGCAAACCAAAAAGATGGAGCAACTAAAGGTGTTGACTCTCCACATCTATCAAGACAACTGGAGCACTGGGCCAGACACTCTTAACTAGAACCTGGACCAGCTCAGGTGAAACACCTTCCCACTAACGAGATGGACAAGCCAGCACAGGTGTAACACATACTGACTAATGAGGTGACACCAATATGTGCACCGAAGACACATTTCAGTTGAATGCATTCAGTTGTACAACTGACTAGGTATCCCCCTTTCCTACGTGCTAAAGTCCAAAGTCAAAACATAAATGGAAAAACCAAAGCCTGTAACACCTTCCCTCTTAAGACAACAAGTATATCCTATATTTTTAAGTTTGCTCACCACCAACAGAAAACAACTTCCATTTCACATTATAATCAACTACAATGCTTCACCTTCTACAATATAAACCTGGTGTCTACTGGCTGTCAACAATTAAAAACAAGAAAAAAACATGAATTTCTAAGGATATATATTTTTCTACAATCTTATTTTTGGAAAAACTCACTAGCTTCTAGAACTCTGGTCCCCTTGGAACGAGCCCAAACAAAACTCATCTCCAATACGGAAAAACGTGCAGTCAAAATAAATTGTGATCCATGGTAACGCACTGGTTAAATGCAAAACACAAATCTTTTTGACTGCCCACCCTTGAGACAATCAGCAACCAAGTTGTCCTTACCACGGACATGTCTGATTTCAAGAGGAAACTCTTGCAAAATCCGTAGTAACTTTCCACCTCAATGCTTCTCTAACTTTTCAGGGTTCATTCAATAGGCATGTTGTTGGATCGGGGCCCAGTCCCCAATGTCATGCTCTAGTACATTTGGGTTGGCACAGAATGAACCAAATTGTACCAAATATTGTCAGTTGGTTACATAAATAATTATGATTACTAAATGTTACATGAAATGTAAATATGAAATATTTGGTTGCATAGTCTTATTTTCAAACTCTTTTACATTACATTTTGCTAGGTGGGATATCCCCAATGTCAAAACACAGTTTTAACATGTCCAAATCAATAACCAATATGCAGAAACAGTTTGGGATAAATTGAAAACCTAAACATAAAATGTGATATTTACACACAAATATCTGCCACAATAATCATATTACTTGTATTTTTAAACAAGCTCCTTATAAACTGCACAAGCACCAGAAACTATCGATTAGGGGGGAAATCAGGTTGTATGTGCTGTTGAAACTAACACAACTAAAAAAACACATGGAAATGGGAGATATCTTTTACCTCACTGGTTAGAGGACAACCTGCAGAAGACAGTCAGCTACATTTTGGAGTGATGCATTTAAATGTAGGGGTCGCTAAACAAAGGAACACAACACTTATTTGTCATCACTCATCAATACATGTTGAAATTAATTGTGTGAGAGGAGGGAGATGAGGTTGCACGTCCTGTTAAAACTAACAGTTCAAAAACCACACGGAAGCTGGGAATAATGTGTACATCCTTGGTTAGAGGACAACTTGTAGAAAACAGCACGCTACATTTTGAAGTGTTGCATTTTGATTCAAGTGTACGTTGGTAAGTATAACACAACTCTTTTTTTGTTAGTCACTTTTTGTTAAATCACGTAAATTAGTACTCTTCCATTTCAGAGCCTGGATTTTCCCCCTGAGGCTAATATCCATATCATGTTGAAATCAATTGATAAGGGGGCAAAAGTTTAGGCTTCTACATTGTGACATCATTAAAATACTCCTACTACAATGTTAAAACATTCTACATCATGAAACAACTCCTTCCTGTATACATTTTCTGATATTTGATCTTTTATTAGATTATCTCTGGTCACAGCTATAAG